>JAJIBD010026780.1:0-87746 GCA_021461705.1 Cryptotis parvus
TTTGCAACTTGATTTGACAATTGCAGTGCATTTGACTGCATCTGACTTGTGTCATATTTCATTCTATGTATGCTTCCACCCTACTGATTGGTGGTGGTTGTTTCAATTTTTAGTATTGGTGCTGGGGCTGGAATGATAGCACAGCGAGTTCGGCGTTTGCCTTGCACACGGTCGACCTGGGTTCCATCCCTGGCATCCCATATGGTCCTCCAAGCACCACAAGGAGTAACCCCTGAAAATTGCCAGGTGTGACCCAAAAAGCAAAAAAAAAAAAAAAAGTAAAAAGTTTAGTAATGATTCTTTTTTCAACATCTTCTCACTAGCCTTTAGGTGTACATGTATGAGATCTTTGGCAATGGTTCTTGGTAGTGTTTACTTTAGAATATGCAATTTTCACTCCAGCTGAGGTGTGACACAATAACGTGCAATCACTAATCACCTGAACTGAGCTCCAGACCTAAGTGGAGAGCTAAGTCCTCCTTAAAATTGGGGCAGTCCTCCGTAAAACTGCCCGGACACACATGGGGTCCCCAGGCTATTCATGTATTTGAGCAACAAGCCACAGCTTCAAGGATTCTAATGAACCCCACATTTTCAGTCGTTGGCTAGAATAGCTCATAGAACTCAAGAAAGAACCAAAGAGCATGCAATTACGGTTTTCTTGTAACGGACATACTTAGTGTGAGATCTGAGAGGTCCCTGTCTCCTTGGAGTCAGAATGAGTGATCACCCACACTTCTGTGTGGTCAGTAGACAAGCATCCCCAGAGTGTCCAGTGGAGTTTCATTAAGTAGGCCCAGGTGGCCCAGATAATTGGGTCCTTGATGCAGTTGAGCTCAGTCTTCACTCCTCTAGTGGACGGGGGCTGGTGGACCCACCCCTCTAATCACAACCATGATCAGTCCTGTCTAGACGCTATCCAGGGCTCCACTATGCCACCTCATTTGTCTAACAGATATTTCCGTGACTCAGGAAATCCTAGGGGGTTTTGAAACTGTGTGCCAGGAAAAAGACCAGACACAGTATTTACTGAAAGATCCATTGACACACTTCAAATTTAAGGTCCGAAGCAATTTTTGTTAAGGATTATATTTGCCGTTATAGCTCTTGTGTATATTTTAAAACTTAGTCTTTAAGTTAAAGAGACTCTCAGACATGGGGCAGAGCTGTTCCTTGCTCTCCCTGTGCACAGCCGTTCATGAGGCAGTCGGGAGGCATGGCGGGTTCTAGGCCTGGCCCGCCACCTCGGCAGAGCCTCACAACAAGCCAGACCGCCCCCTCACTCCACGGGCGCCGCCATTTTCCACATTTGGACTTCCCTCTCGTCAGAACTCCACCCAGCAGACCATCCCATCACAGCCCAGCCGCCTGGTTCATCAATAAATGCTTTATTTGGAGGTGTTTGAGAGTTTGCCTCCCACTCGGCAAGCCTGGCAAGCTTCTCGTGTTGTATGATATGCCAAATTCCAGTAACAATTATATTAGGTCATTCCCATGACCTAATATAATGGTTTGAGGCTCTTTATGTTCCTGTAGCAAGCTGATGCCCCTGGCTCTACTGGCATGAGACAGGACATATGGAGATATTACTGGTGCCCGCTCTAGCAAATAGATGATCAACGGGAAGATCGTGATCGTGACTCTTTAAAAATAGTGCATCTACTATAAATTAAATGATATTTTAGCTAAAAAACATTTCTAAAAAAAGTTCCTTTTCTTTCCAATGTAAAAGTTTCTTAATACATCATTGTGGAATTATGTAAATCAGGGTCAGGCAGGTTCTCCTAGCTGCTTGAACGTCTTCTGCAGTTTTGTGTTGTTTTGCTGGAAAACCCTGAAGGAAATCATGCTTCAGGGGTGTGTAGTTGGAGAGAGGACCTTGAGGGACTCCAGGAATTTCCTGAACACACTGTGAATTGCAACTTGGGTGTACATGTATGTTTTTGGGGAATGAAGTTGCTAGGTTGAAACATACACATCCTGGGGCCAGAGCGATAGCCCAGTGGGTAGGGTGTTTGCCTTGTACGCTGGCAGGCCTATGCTGGCCAGGGTTCGATCCCGGCATCCCATATGGTCCCCTGAGCACCGCCAGGAGTAATTCCTGAGTGCAGAGCCAGGAGTAACCCCTGTTCATTGCCGGGTGTGACCCAAAAAGCAAAAAAAAAGAAACCATGCACATCTTTACTCATTGTTCTCTGAAGTGACTATACCATTTTATACGATCATCAGAAGTATATGAAGAGGGGTAGAGAAACAGAGCAGGTAAGGCACTTTTGCCTTACACATGTCCGACTGGGGTTTGAGCCCTGATATCCATCCCATGTGGTACTCCAGTAACACTAGGAGTAATTCCTAAGTGCAGAGCCCAGAGTTACTCTGAGCATTGCCAGGCATGACTCAAAAACTAATATGTGTATATAAATAGTTTTGGTTGCTTTGTATTTTTTCTGACATTCGATACTAACTTTGTATTTTTGCTTTTGTTCCCTTATGAACTTTTGTTCCCTTATGAACTATAGTTTTTATAAGATAACCTCATCATAGTTTTGTTAGTTCTCAAAGTGAAGTATTTTATGTATTTATTGTACTGTTGAGTATATTTTCAGGTGTTTTGTCCAGTGTTTTTATAGGGATATTTGGTCCATGGTCTCATTTTTTAAAAATATTTTATTATACCACCATGAGATATAGCAATTACATGTTCATGTTTCATGTTTGGGTTTCGGACATACAGTGTTCCAGAACCATCCCTCCACCAGTGCCCATTTCCTACCACCAGTGTCCCCGATTCCCTCCCCCTCCCATAGTCTGCCTCTTTGGCAGGTTCTTTATCTCTTTTCTCTTTCTGTCTCTCTCTCTCTTTCTTCCCTTTCCTACACATTATGGATTACAATACATTCATAGGCCATCATGCGTATCTCTCCACCTGCTCAGTTCTAGGTTGGTATGCTCAGTACCAACCTAGTCAATGCTCAGTTCTAGGTTGGTATTAGGACTCTCGACAATTATTAGCACACTGTTCCCTTCTCTGGCTCACCTAACCTCGGACTTCCACACATTTGTGGCAGTTTCCACCTTTGGCAAGGCCTCCTGATCCATGCATGTAACGCCTGAACTTGGATATTGGTTTCATTATATGTATATATGTATTTATGTCATGCAAATAAATGCAGTCATTCTATATCTGTCTTTTTCCTTCTGGCTAATCTCAACATGATCCTCTCCATGTCCATCCATTTATAGGCAAATTTCATAACTTCATTTTTTCCTAACAGCTGCATAGTATTCCATTGTGTAGATGTACCAAAGTTTCTTTATCCAGTCATCAGTTTTCAGGCACTCTGGTCGTTTCCAGATTCTGGCTTTCATGAATAGCACCATGTTTTCATTTTTTAATTATTAATTTCATTTTAAATTATTTAGATGTAAAGAGTAAAGCTTTGTGTTTTTCTACATGGCTAGGTGCTTTTTTCACTGACTCAAAATATAAGTATTAGCATCTTTAAGATTCTGGGTATTAGAGGACCAACTCAGGCTTTGATCCCTGTATCTCATATGAAGCTCTGCAGGAGTAATCTCTGATTGCAGAGCCAGGAGTAATCCCTGAACACTGCCACGTGTGGCCCAAAATACAACAAATTCTTACAGATCATCAGCTTTAAAAAAAAAAAGGAGTTGGAGGGATAGTACAGTGGATAGGGTGCTTGCCTTTTTTTTTTTTTAATTTTTTATTATACCACAGTGAGACATACAATTACAAAGGTGTTCATAATTGGTTCTTGGTAGTACAGTATACCAGCACCCATCCCTCCACCAGTGCCCCATTTCCACCACCAATGTACCCCACCCCCTCCCGCCCACCCCCAGGCTGCCTCAGTAGCAGGTACCCCAGTTTCTTCTCTTTCTCTCTCTGTCTCTCTCTGTCTCTGCATCTCTCTCCCTCTTATTTTACACATTGTGGCTAGCCCTGCAGATATTTAGAGTTTATCACTTAAGTCTCTTTGTGTATATTCAATAGTGAGTTTTAATCTGCCATTACCATTTCACACATTTAGTAAAACACTGGTATCTATTTATATACTATTAATGAATGCAGTCATTCTATATCTGTCCTTTTCCTTCTGACTAATTTCACTCAGCATGATAGTCTCCATGTCCATCCATTTGCAGGTAAATTTTATAATTTCATCTTTTCTGACAGCTGCATAGTATCCCATAGTGTAGATGAACCACAGTTTCTTTAGCCAGTCCTCTGTTCTCGGGCATTTAGGTTGTTTCCAGATTCTAGCTATAGTGAATAGCGCAGAGATGAATAAAGAAGTACAGATAGTGTTTCTGCTATGTGTTTTTCGGTCTCTCAGGTATATTCCCAGGAGTGCTATTGCTGGATCAAATGGGAGCTCAATATCTAGTTTTCGGAGGAATGCCCATATTGTTTTCCAAAAGGGCTGGACCAGTCTGGCACTCCCACCAACAGTGGATGAGAGTCCCTTTTTCCCCACATCCACGCCAGCACCGGCTGTTCTTGCTGTTTTGGATGTGTGCCAGTCTCTGTGGGGTGAGATGGTACCTCATTGTTGTTTTGATTTGCATCTCCCTGATGATTAAAGATGAAGAGCACTTTTTCATATGCCTTTTGGCCATTTGAATTTCTTCTTTTTTGGAAGCTTCTGTTCATTTCTTCTCCCCATTTTTTTGATGGGGTTGGCTGTTTTTTTTTGTGAAGTGCTACCAGTGCCTGATATATCCTGGATATTAACCCCTTGTCAGATGGGTATTGGGTGAATATCCTTTCCCACTCTGTGGATTGTCTTTGTATCTTGGTCACGGTTTCTTTTGAGGTGCAGAAGCTTTTCAATTTTATAAATCCCATTGGTTTATCTTTGCTTCCATTTGCTTGGTCAGTGGTGTGTCGTCTTTAAAGATACTTTGTTTTGATGTCGTAGAGCGTTTCTCCTATGTTTTCTTCGATGTACCTTATAGATTCATGTCTGATGTTGAGATCTATAATCCATTTTGATCTAACTTTTGTGCATGGCATTAGAAGGAGGTCTAAGGTCATTTTTTTACACGGAGCTGCCCAGTTTTCCCAGCACCATTTGTTGAAGAGGCTTTCTTTGCTCCACTTAATATTTTTTGCTCATTTATCAAAGATTAAGTGGCTGTATATTTGAGAGTGTGTTTCAGGATATTCAGTTCTATTCCATAGGTCTATGGGTCTGTCTCTATACCAATACCACACTGTCTTAATTACAACTGCTCTGTACAGAGCTTGAGGTTGGGGAAAGTGATAACCTCCCATCTTCTTTTTCCCAAGGATTGCTTTAGCTGTTCGTGGGGGTTTATTATTCCACTTTCAGGAGTGTTTGTTCAGTTTGACATGACAGACCTACGTTCGATCCCTGGCACCTTATATGCTTCCCTAAGCCCACCACGAGTGGTGCTTGAGCACAGAGCCAGGAGTAAGCTCTGAGCACAGCCAGGTATATCCCCAAACAAAATAGTGGAGAAAGAGATAAAAATTAATGATCCCCAGAAAAAATCAAAAAGATAACTCCATCAGTAATGAAAATAATGCAGGTGAAACCCTGAGTTTCTCTTTAATATTGTTTGCACAGGTTAATTTGATAGAATGTTAGTAATTTTCTTTTTTTGTACATAAGTAGAAATGAGTTAAAACAACAACAAAGGCTGGATGACGAAAGATGCATTATGAGGCAAGGGAGTACCACCTGTGGAAAAAACTGTAAAATTCAGGATTATGATGTCACAACAGTCAGAAAACTGTTCCTTCAAGAATGTATTGGTCAGAGGCATCAGAGTGAGACCAACTTGTATGCGGGGGAGGTAGGTGTGGAAGCTCCTGGCTGGCGTTTGCCTTTAGGTAGAGTAATGGAAGTGGAAATGGAAATAGTGAGGAGGATCTGGGAGATGACCTAAATAAGCGTGAACATGACCCTGGCGCACTTTAATTTCGTCTTACAGACCAGGTTTTAGCCTGATTGACATATCCTTGGACAGAATACAGAAAAGCAAAGTGGGCAGGAATGGAATTTAGAATATTGTGTAGAAGTAATTGAGAAATGGCAGTTGGGACAAGAACCCTGAAATGTGAAAAGGGAGATATAATTTCATTATCCCAGTTTTTTTTTCTTTTTGCTTTTTTTGGGTCGCACCTGGCAATGCTCAGGGGGTTACTCCTGGCTCTGCACTCAGGAATTACTCCTGGTGGTGCTCGGGGGACCATATGGGATGCGGGGATCGACCCGGGCCAGCACAGGCAGGCCGCGTGCAAGGCAAACGCCCTACCCACTGGTCTATCGCTCCGACCCCCGTATCCCAGTTGTTTTGTACATATTTCTGTAATCAGTTAACAGGAATTGGAAGACTTTTCTACGGGGACAGAAGGTAAAGACTTTGTTCTAATGGACAGGCAACTAGTCTGTTAAACTGTGCTTTTCTAATAGGAGCTCAGCATAAATGGTGGATAAAATGGATGTATTTGTAGCTCCATAAAACTGACTGTGAACAATTGTTTGAAGAGTGTGTATGTGTGTGTGGGGAGAGGGGTGTGGGAAGTTTGGGGCTACACTCAACTGTGCTCAAAGGCTTCTACTTCTAGCACTTTGCTCATGGTCCATCCTGGCAGTGCTCAAGGGACCATGTGCTGAGAATTGAACCTTCGCCTCCTGCATGCTAAGCCTGGCCACTAGCCCAGTGGTATTAAGTTGCTGGTTCAAGGACAGATGAATTAAAATACATTCCTAAAAATGTTATCCATCATTTGAGCCTTCAGTAGTATAATTTTTCATGTTATATCAGTAGTACCAATATAATGATGATGGACTCATAACAATGTGTGTGAATTTGATTCCACTTAACCTGATTGATATTTTTGGCCTGAAGTTGCTGCATTAGTTCTATTTGAAGACTGATGGACCCAGAACAGGAGATCCCAGTTGTCTTACATGTGGCAGACCCAAATTTAATCCGCCTCATATGAGCTCCAAGCACTGCCATGGAATTAACCCCGAATACAGAGCTAGTAGTATCCCCTAAATACTGGACAGGTGTGGCCTAAAGCCTTCACAACACAAAAAAAAAAGATGGCTGGATATGATTTATTTAATGAAGGACATTGAATACCCTTTTCATCCCCAAATAATCATTTTCATCATTTTTGAAATAAGCTACTTTCTCAGTATTATCCTAAGCACTAAAAGTCCACATCTCTGAATCTTAAAAGTTTATTCGTAAACTATAGTCAAGAAGCAGTTTGTAAAACCTGTCTTGCTGAAATCTCATACAGTTTTACTGAAAGTGTAACCGAAGTAAAAGGTTTTCTATGTTAGCATGTTCAACTGTTGTAAGATCATTATGTATAGTAGGACTACATTAATTAATTGATGAGACTTTTGTAGTTTTCATTGTAAAATAAATTCATCTCCCCTTTTCCTCCTTAATAGACTACTAGATGAGCATGGCAGTCTTTTTTTTTTTTTTTTTGGGTCACACCCAGCAATGCTCAGGGGGTTTCTCCTGGCTCTACACTCAGGAATTACTCCTGGCGGTACTCGGGGGACCAACGGGATGCTGGAGATCGAACCCGGGCCGGCATGGGCCAGCCGCGTGCAAGGCAAACACCCTACCCGCTGGGCTATCGCTCCGGCCCCAAGCATGGCAGTCTTGACTGTTGCTGAAGCTGGTCTATCTTAAGAGTTTTCTTGTTGGGGCCGGAGCGATAGTCGAGTGGGTAGGGTGTTTGCCTTGCACGCAGCTGACCCGGATTTGATCCTCAGCTTCCCATTTGGTCCCCCAGCACTGCCAGGAGTAATTCCTGATTGCAGAGCCAGGGATAACCCCTGAGCATTGCCGGATGGGACCCAAAAAGAAGAAAAAAATAAAAATGTTTTCTTGTTGGGAGCAATACCACTACAGATGTCTACAGGTGTAGCTAGATGAGACTAGTTTTCTTCTTTGTTAGGGTCTCTGTCCATTCCCTATTCTGACCCATGTTTAGTAGGAAAAGTGAACAGCCATAATTCAATGAAATAGAGTGTGGCTGGGGAACAGTCATTTACCCTTTGTGACCCACCCATAGAATTGCAATACCACAGTGGATTGTGAGCTAATTTTGAGCTGAGCAGTTAACTATCAGGCGGCCAATAAACCATATTATGAAATGGTATGGAAAATAGTGTTCATATGTTTCTGTGTTGGCCCCCAAAATATCTTTCAGTGTCCTGTTTGAGTTCTGCTTCTTACACACTAAGAAGTTGTGTATGTGTGTAAAGGGTGGGGAGAGAAGGCAGGAAAAAGAATCTATTACTTTCTTAGGGAGAGTATATGATGTCTTAGTTTATCTGTAGAGTGATACTATAGCATAATAATCAGTGAGCAGTTGACTACTTTGGTCTGTCATAATTTCTCCCAAAGTTTAAAAGTGCTTTTTAAAGATCAGGAATATAGCCTAAGTACAAAGCGCTTTCCTTGCATATATAAAGTCCTGGGCTTATCAATAGATAGCTATACTTTAATAGAAAGTTATTAAAGAGAGTAGAATTCTAATTATAGGGAGATATGAAAAATGTTTTGTTTCAGCTTTGCTTAGGGCTTAATCCTGGCTGTGCACTCAGGGATGGCTCCTAGTAGTGCTGGGGAACCGTCAGGGTGCCAGGGCTGAAACCCAGGTTGTCTGTGTGCAAGGCAAACACTATAGCGGCTGTGCTATCACTCTGCTCCCAAAAGGTATTTTATAGAGTCTGGCAAGAATTATACCAAATAGTAATGAAAATTGGAAGCTACTCCGTATTTCAGGCACACAGACACTTTTGGCTGGTGACTAACAATGCCATGAATTATAAGAGAAAGGTCTGTTAGAAACTGTTAGGCAATTTTTAATGTTATATAAAAGTCAAAGTTGTTTATTTTCTCTTTTGGGTAACCCTATAGAGATTGAAACCTATTTTGAGTGTCACCAAAATTATCTTTTTTTTTAAATTTTTTTTATTATACCATACAAAGGTGTTCATAATTGGTTCTTGGTAGTACAGTATACAAGCACCCATCCCTCCACCAGTGCCCCATTTCCACCACCAGTGTACCCCACCCCCTCCCGCCCACCCCCAGGCTGCCTCAATAGCAGGTACCCCAGTTTCTTCTCTCTCTCTCTTTCTCTCTCTGTCTCTGCATCTCGCTCCCTCTTCTTTTTACACATTGTGGCTAGCCCTGCAGATATTTAGAGTTTCTCACTTAAGTCTCTTTGTGTATATTCAATGGTGAGTTTTAATATGCCATTACCATTTCACACATTTAGTAAAACACTGGTATCTATTTATATCCTATTAATGAATGCAGTCATTCTATATCTGTCCTTTTCCTTCTGACTAACTTCACTCAGCATGATAGTCTCCATGTCCATCCATTTGCAGGTAAATTTTCATAATTTCATCTTTTCTGACAGCTGCATAGTATTCCATAGTGTAGATGAACCACAGTTTCTTTAGCCAGTCCTCTGTTCTCGGGCATTTAGGTTGTTTCCAGATTCTAGCTATAGTGAATAGTGCAGAGATGAATAAAGAAGTACGGATAGTGTTTCTGCTATGGGTTTTTCGGTCTCTAGGGTATATTCCCAGGAGTGCTATTGCTGGATCAAATGGGAGCTCAATATCTAGTTTTCGGAGGAATGCCCATACCAAAATTATCATTATTTAATATAAGAATGTATAACTGATTTTACTTTCATTGGCTTGTGTATTTATTGACTTCTTTGCTTAATTCCTTTGGGTTGATTTTAGGCCACCAACAAAATGGAAATGAAAGATATTTCTAGACATATGACGCTATGGAAAATGAACCCAACCAGTGAACCTCTGTTTGTTACTGGTTCAGAAGTCAGTCCTTTGAAGAAATTCACTATCCCTAAGATTAGGCGGACAACTGAAAAAGGTAATATTTCCTTGAAAGATGGCGCTAATTTGTAATTCTTATTGCTTTCTTCTAATTCTTAGTTTATGTTCACCTTCTATTTTGATCCCATATCACATTAAATATAGTCAGACTTTTAGTTCTTTCAACCCCCATGTCCCTGTGTTCCACACAATGGAGTGAGAATGCTTCCTTTCCCTTTTGCTGCATGTACTTAAAAATGCTGCAATGTAACACATAAACAGGAGGCTTTGAAAGGTGGAGAGCTGATGAACAACTTGAGACCCAGGGAAGCAAGGAATGACAAAATAATGAGTTCTCTGGGTCTTCTTCCTATCTCATTACTGTGTTGAATTGGATGGCCACACCCCAAATTCTAACCCACACACACACACACACACACACACACACACACACACATACACACAACAGAAAATTCTGTAGTTCTGGAGCCTATGGGATAGTTAGAGGAATTGGGAACACCCGAGTTCAGTCCCCAGCACAACATGTCCCACTCAGTCATCACTGGCTATAGTTCTGGAGGCCACTAGGGGATCCGGCGTTCGGCTGTCCTTCCGGGTTGGCCAGGAATCGGTGAGTGTCTCCTGTGCCCTCTGCGCATTCTGGGGGCCTAAAAAAAGAAAATAGGAAATCTGTTCCCTTCTGCCGAGGAATAAGCCTGGGGTTTTCTAGAAAGACAAGAATATGGTGGACAGTAGCCGCTGGTCCAAAGAGATGAGGCTGTAGTATAAACTACACCTATCAGGGCTTTGAACTTGTTTGTGTGGGTGCCATGCCCAGTGGTGCTTCTTGACTCGGTGTCTTGATTGGAAAGTCACTCCTGGAAATTCTCAAGGAAACCATGAAATGCGGGGTTAGAACTTGGGGATTCCAGGGCTCTGGTTAGCTCTTTGACTCTCTCCAGTCCTTTGAATTCCTTTGTCAGCAAAGTCACCTCTCCCATTCATGCCACCCCTGTCCCTGAAGCCTCATAGTTTTCTACCCCTGCCCTGTGATGGTGGGTTTTCCCTTCTCAGTAGTAGCAGAGTCAGAGAAGACCACGTGTGGAGCCCAGACTTGGTCACAAGAATCCTGTGTTTGCTCACAGTGTTGTGGAGGCCTAGGTGAGGGTGGACTGCCGTCCTTCCCCTGCTTTCAAGGCATCCCTCTCGGGTGAACTGGGAACACTGTGAAAGTAAAGCCTCGCACACACCCCCGCCGAGCCGCAGGCCCCGACTCCCAAGCCGTCCAGCCAGGCCGCGCCCAGGAAAAAAGCCCACCCGAGACAACGAGCAAAAACCAACCGCCCACCCTACCAACCACAAGAACCGGCGGCCAGGCGCGGGCGACAGGAGCAGTGAAAGAGCCCGGGCCCAGCCTGGGAGGGCCAGAACCCCCACCCCGGCCTACGCGCGGAGAGCAGTAGCAGCCTGCCCCGCGCGTCCTGACCGAACCTGGCCTTAAGAAAGACACCGAACTCAGACCGGGCGCGCGGGAGGCTACACGAGGAAAGAGGCCCCATGAAGGGCGCCGGCGAGCCTGCGGAGGGGGCCAGGGCAGAACCCACCACCCCGGCGGCCTGCCGGGAGGCAGCAGCCCCCCATGTTGCGAGTCTCAATCCAAGGAAAATCATTTCCTTTCCCAGCTGGAGGTAGTCTCTTGTCCTCAGATAGCTCAGATCATGGAATACTTAAATATAAATATGGAAGAAAGAAAGAACACCATCAGTTTATGTTTAAAGTTATAAAATGCTGGAGAATCAACTCTAAATTAATGGAGAAGCATTCTGTGTTCATGGACTAGAGAACTCCGTAAAAATACTGTTTCTACATAAATATATCTGTAGATTTATTATAAGCTTCCTGAAAATCCCAGCAGGATTTTCTGTTAACCAGGTTAATCACAAATTACATGAGAAGAAAAGAAATTAGAAAATCTAGAACCTTTGAAATAGAAAAGAGTGTTTGAAATTACTTTGCTGACAAAAAGATACACATGACAACCCTTTAATGTATGTTCTGTAATCCATCGTCTGGAGGGGAAGGAAAAGAGAAAGAGAGAGAGAGGAAAGGAAATAAAAGAACTTGCCATGGAGGAGGGCTGGGGGAAGGGGGAGGGAACTGGGGACGTTGGTGGTGGGGAGATGGGCACTGGTGGAGGGGCGGGTGCTGGAACACTGTGTGACCAAAACCCAAATATGAACTTTTTTTTTTGGTCCACCGCATGCCGGTCCGCTCCCAACACCGGCGGCCGGGACCTAGGGCACGACCCGCGCAGGGCGGCCAGGCAATGCCCCCCGCGGGCACGCCCGGCCCCAAATATGAACTTTTTAATTGTATATCTTTGTAATTCTAAAAATTAAAAATTAAAAAAAAAGAAATTAGTTTGCTGACGGTAAGATTCTCTGTCCAACTTGTAAGAGAGGGAAGAGAGAGAGAAAGAGAGAAAAGAGATGGAGAACCTGCCATGGAGGCAGGCTAGGGGAGGGGGAGGGTATCGGGCACATTGGTGGTGGGAAGTGGGCACTGGTGGAGGGATGGGTGCTGGAACACTGTATGGCTTTAAACCCAAACATGAACATTTTTGTAATTGTCAAAAATAAATAAAAAAATAAAATTAAAAAAAAAAGATTTGTCCGTCCGGTGACCAGGCTACATGGCACGGGCAAGAATGGTAGAGAGTTTGACAGGTGGAACAGATTTCAGAAGTAGACCCACACATGTATGTTCCATTGATTTTTTTTTCTGATTTATCTTTAACAAAGCAACATTCAGTAGAGAAAAGATTGATAATTTCATCAGATGTTACTAGAACAATTGGACAACATCCATAAACAAAAATAATATACTTTAGAATTTTATTTTGGCTTTTAGGGTCATACACAGCAATGCTCGGGCTTACTCCTGGCTCTGTACTCAGACTTGGGGGGGCCGGCGCGGCGCGCCACGTCCCGCCCAGCCCCGGCACCGCGAGTGATCCAGCAGGCAGGAGCCCCGAGCAGCGGGGGACCCAAAAAAAAAAAAAAAAAAAAAAAGAATCACTCCTGGAGACACTTGGGGGACCCTATGAAATGCCAGGGATTGAACCCGGGTCAGCTGCATACAAGGCAAATGTCCTGCCTGCTTGCTATTTTTCCAGCCCATGCTTCAGAGTTTTATAAAAATAAATTCAAAATGCCAGAGAGTACAGTGTGGAGCGGTTTGCCTTACACACTGCTGAACCAAGATTGATCCCTGGCACATATATGGTCCCCTGAGCACCACGAGGACTCAGTCCTGAGCACAGAGCCAGAGGTAAGCCCTGAGCATCATTAGGTGTTGTCTCCCCCAGAAAATTTAAAAATGAATCCTGATTTAAAATGTCAAACTGTAAAACTTTTTCAGGAACCCCTGGGAGAACATTTCCAAGACTTAATGAAGAGTTCTTAGATGTGATGCCAAAAGCACAGTCAAAAAAATTTCAGATAAATTGGACCTCTTCAAAATCTTCTAGTCTTTGAAATACCGATAAAGTGCAAAAACAAGCTGAGAATGGGAGAAAATATTTAGAAGTGATATATTTTGACAAGAAGCCTCTGTCTAGAATATAAAAGCAGTTTCAAAACTCAATAGTAAGAAAAGAGGACAACCCAATTAGAAAATAGGAAAAAAATAACATGACCATAACATTTCCCTGTGAGTATGTGCAAAGGGCAAATGAGCACATAAAAAGATAGAATAAAAGGAAATAATTAACGATAACCCAATGAGTTATGACAGCACACTTGTTCTAAACAGCTAACTCAAGAACAATTTGGTAATTACTTTGAAAACTAAAATGTGTACATGCTATGTGACCCAGAACTTGCATGTTGGGGCATTTATTCTACCAAGTGCTAACTTAGATTTTCACAAAAACTTGTAAACGATGCAGATAGTCCTTGCAACTTTATTTGTAACACCCAAGAGTTGGCAACCATTCAGAATTCCGTTGTGTGAATTATTAAATTCTGGTGCAGCAATAAATATGTAGCAATGAAAAGGTTCCATCTACTGGTTTTAAAACTATGGTTTGGTCTCAGAAGGAATGTGCTGAATAAAAACACAGCCCGTCTCCACAGGCAGAAAGTACAAAATTTCATGTAGAAAGTGTTTGGTGAAATCCAGAATAGAGAGATGGGAAACAGCATGGTTGTTTCCAGGAGTGAGAGGCAGGGGGGGGGAATGGGGCATCAGTACGACTCTCTTTGAAAGAACTAACACAGGGAGATCATGGTGGTCCGGGCACTGCCTGTGTCTCAGTTACAGTGATGGTTCAGTGAACACATGATGACACGGCAACAAATTATATAGACTTACACAAAAGTACACAAAACTGGCCAAATCTTCATAAGGGCTGTTGATTGCACCAGTGTCATTTTTCTGATTTTGATACTCTCATAGTTAAATAAAATGAGTCAAGGGTATACAGAACTTCTCTGTATACCTCTACAAGTTCTTGGTAGTTTATATTTATTTCAAACTAAGTTAACAAATAAAAACCACTGACCGAAATTGTTAATCTTGTAAGAGTCAAGTTTGGGGCTGCAGAGATAATACAATGGGTAAGATGCTTGCCTTCATGCAACCCAACCCAGCTATGATCCCCAATATTACGTATGGTTCCCTGAACACCACCAGGAGTAATCCCTGAGTAGAGAGCCAGGAGTAACCCTGAGCATCACTGGGTGTGACCACCACGCACGTGCAGCACTACACACACACACACTCACTCAAAGGATCTAGTTTTGCAATAATTAGAGGTTGCTCTAATGTTAAAGTAAAAATTTTGTTTAGAACAAAAAAATTAATGGGAAGGCACAAAGCTATTTTTGAAAATCAGCTGGTTAATATTTTGTATTAGTTTTGCTGTTAATTCACCTTATTGATTATTAAATATGAAGAACTATCATTCAAGTAGAGGAGAGACAAATCCAAACCAAAACATGGTTTCTGAATGCAGAAATGAGTTTGCCAGAGTAGGGTGGGAGTGTATCAAAGGCTAGAGGTGAGGGTGGGGTTTCTAACAGACTGTGGTGGAGGGTATGGATTCTTCAGTGGTAATCATAGTGTGATAACACGTATTAGAAGAAGTGGAGAAATGTACATCTGTGTTCTTCAAATGCATACAGTTTTGTAAACCAACAATAATATTCTTTTAAATATTTTGTAAAATAATAGAATTACTGTTTTGTTAGATCTATATGTCTGGAAGTTGCCTTCAATAGGTATATGTAGATATATACACAACTATATATGCATTCTATGTAGCTGATACTCATGACTTCCACATTGGTGAATTGTCCTGTTTGGTGAAATTTGTTCATAACCCACAAACCACTTCAGTGTTTTCATAGCCATCTGCAGGCTTGAGCAGAATGATATGAAATAGGAGTTACTCAGTGTGCAGGTTCCCAGCTGAGGGAAAGCGGGCACTTCTCATTTTGGTTTTCATATTGTTAAAAATGTTTCCATTACACTGGTGGAGGGATGGGTGCTGGAATACTGTATTACCAAGAACCAATTATGAACACCTTTGTAATTGTATGTCTCACGGTGGTATAATAAAAAATTTAAAAAATAATAAATTAATTTGACAATAGTTTAAAAAAAAAAGAATTGTGTGGACCAGAAAGATAGCACAGAGCTTATGGCACTTGACTTGCATGCAGCCAACTGGTTCCCTCTATAGCGCCAATGTGATCCCCAAGCACTGCCAGGAGTGGTGGTTGAGCACAGAGCCAGGAGCAAGCCCTCGGCACCACCAGCTCTTATCCCCAATGAAAGCAATAAATAAAACTCTAGAGAGCCTTTTAAAAATAACAAATAAATGTGTAAGCAAAGCAAAAAAAAAAATGTGTCAATTTCATCATTAGGTGCTGTACTTTGTTGGAGTACTCTTTATTTTCAACCCTACTTGCTAGCCCTGGGTTTTGTATTGCAAATAAAGGGTTGCTTCTCTTTTCTGTAAGCCTTTTTTATATGCTTAGGCTTCTATACAGGATTTTTTAACAGAACCCTGGGAGTTAGGGCAGTGCATTTATGAGTTAATTGCCTCTGAATTAATTGCTCCTGGACTTCCACCATATTTCCTAACTGAAAACCTCAGGTGCCTTTAGATTGATTCCAGTTCTTCACACCCCATAAAGGAGGGTCCCACTGTGGGACTGGATGAACCCTGGAAAGCAGCCATGAATCACTCTGGCTTCAACATGGGACAACTAAGTATCTTAAACAGTATTCTGAGAGCAAGAAGTAAGTTCTTTTCGACCCAGAAATAGAGAGCAAAGTCACAGAACAAATTCTGTTCTGAACCAAAGATAAGTAGTGGGTCAAGAAACGCCTTAGGGGATTGGGAGTGATCATTCTGGTGAGAGGAATGCATTCTGGGCTCTTTGGCATGCTCTCCCCAGGAAAGTCTCCATAATCCCAAGGGTGTAAGTAAATGTCTGCCTGTCTTACTGTGTTTATGCTAAAATGACAAGAAATATTATTGAAATGATTATTTACCAGCCAAGGATGAGAGAAAAACAACACATGGGGTTCCTACCTATAGCTACCAGGAAGAGGGGCATGGCCCCTTGTTGGTTTTGCCCAGGTTAGGGGAAGCTCCTTCTACCTCATTGTTTAGGGATAAAAGAACCTTTTACCTTTTGTAAATCCCTGCCCAGCCTTTGTAAACTCTATATCCCTGGAATATTTGACTTGGTGTGTGTGGCGTGCGACGCAGTGCATTCCCATGTGTGTAGTTAGTTGGAGTGAGCAGTGTGTGAAGAAAAAATTGAAGCCTTAGTTTTCTGGAACTGGTGGTCACGCTTCTTTGTCCATGAGCTGGAGGCAATAGTCTTAGACCTGTAACACAGCCACGGAACCCATTGGACCCCAGTATCTGTTGTGGACCATTAAGAGCCCCCAACATACTCTTCCTTTGTTACTCCTGGTTATACTGTTTAAAATGGCCCCCACCACATTATGCTTATGTTTAGATACTCTCTAGTGATTCTGAGCTAAAGAAGTGTATGATGTGGGCCCTGGAGACTAGATCAGTGGCCAAGCACCTGTCTTGCAAGACAGAGCAAAACAACAATGTCATATATATTACATATGACATTTTTTATATAATAAACGTGAGATGGTCAGTTACAACGCTGTTCATGATTGGGTTTCAGTCAGACAGTGTTCCAGCACCCATCCTTCCACTAGTACCAATGATGTCATTTTAAACATAAATTACTTTCTATCCTTTTCTTTAGTTTACTTGTCACCTTGTTATACCAATACTAGAGAGTACCGTTTCATCCATGATACTCTTAACCAGTGCCGACTTGATGTAAGCTGTGATCTGCAATCATTATGGCAGTTTGGAGATACAAAACTGGTTCACAATAAGGATCTAGAAAAACAATTTACTTCTAAAAGGTGAGTTACCATGACCTAAGGGAAATTTGGATTTTTTTTGTTTTCACTTTAATTTTGAAGCCTTAAATGAATTTATTTCTACCATTGCATTTTGGTATTAACAAGAAAATAGGTGTGGAATTAAATAATTTATTTAGTGTTTCCACCTTTTTGTTTTGGATTTGGTTTTTGTATTTTTGAGCCACATCCAGTGATGCTCAGGGGTTGCTCCTAGCTCTGCACTCTTCATGAGCCTGGGAGGGGAACCATATATGATACCAGGAATCAAACCCAGGTCAGCTACATGTAAGCAAATGCCCTACCCACTGGACTATTTCTGGCCCTTTATCACCTTTTCAAGCATGTGTAATAGTAAAAAACTAATGTTTGATGTCAATTTTACACATTACTGTAGCCATTATTACTGACACCCCTTCCAATTTTGGTTTGGGGGGTTACTGGGGGGGAACCCAGGGGCACTCAAGGCTTACCCTTGTTGGCATTCAAATTCACACACTGTCATGCTTTAGGTCAGAGATGCGTGAAAGTGGAAGACATTCAAGAGAACTTGAGGAACAGTTCTGCTTTTTAGCGCTTCCTCAGAGTAACGTGGCTGAGATATATCAGAATGGGATCAGCACCAGAGCATCTTCATTGAAGGTTCTCGGAAATCCTCTTCTTGGAATTTACGTATTTAGACATGTTGATGTTGCCTTGAACTATGCTCATAGTAGAAGCATTACTGTAGAAAGCATCATCATTTTTAAGGTAGGTGGTAGAATAAAACAAATAGATATATCTGTTCCCTTTAAATTGATCTGAACAGATTTTATTTTTAATATGAAGTATTAGTATTTAAGTTACCTTATACGATAAGTGTAATTTATTGCTCTTATCATTCAGAATTTCCTCTACTTCTCGCTCTGTTTTGGCAGGCATCTTACACAGCTCTCAGGAAGCAAAAGTTGGAGCCAGGATGCTGGCCCAGGTGTCACAGGGAGTAGCCTCTGGGTTTCCAACACTGCTGGGGAGGACAGCCCCCCAAAAAAAAAGAAGCAAAAGCAGCTTATGTTGCATTTATCTTCATAGTATATGTTTTTATTTAGAATTGTTCGGCTTCTCACTTTTTTGTCTAAAACATGTCTCTTGTTTAAACGTCCTTCAGAGCATTGCGTATTTAATTCTAGCTTAAAATTCAGTTTCTTACCTCTTTTTTTTTTTTTGGGGGTCACACCTGGCGATGCTCAGGGTTTCTTCTGGCTCTGCACTCAGGAATTACTCCTGGCGGTGCTCGGGGGACCATAACGGGATGCCGGAGATCGAACCCGGCCGGCATGGGCCGGCCGTGTGCAAGGCAAATGCCCTACCCGCTTGGCTATCGCTCCAGCCCCAGTTTCTAAACTCTTAATGTGAACCGAATAGTGTGTTACAATGTAATTCCTTAGTATTGATGATTTCTGCTGTGATTATATAGATCCATTGGGGAAAACTGGATATAAGCATACATAAACCCAGAACTAATTTCATAAAATTTTCTGAAAATCTAAAAGTATCCAGATTTAAAAACTTATAGTTGAAGCTTAAGCATTAACAAATTGGCTAATATTATGAAGCTCTAATGTATTATTTATTTTTGTTACTTATTTGTAAGTTTTATAACCATGCACCCACTGGTGCCGGGGACTGTCACGACTCACTACTTGGAGCAACTCCTGGCAGTGCTCAGGGCACCAAGGGTGCCAGGGATGGAACCCAGGCTTCATGAATGCCAAACACCCACTGCAGCTTCTAAGACTATTTTAGAAAGTTTGGAATATATTAAGAATGTCCCCAACCAATGAATAATCAGTTAATTTATTGTCAGTATCACTGTATCACTGTCTTCCCGTTCATCATCGATTTGCTCGAGCAGGCACCAATAGTGTTTTTCATATGACCTGTCTCATGCTAGTAGAGCCCAGGGGCACCTGCTTGCTCCAGGAACATAAAGAGCCTCAAACCATTCCGTCAGGTCATGGGAATGAGGTCTATAATTGTTACTGGTATTTGGCATATCAAATTTGACACGGGTAGCTTGCCAGGCTCTGCCGTATGGGAGCATACTCTTGTAGTCATCTCTAAATCCAGCATTGTCAGTAATTTTATTTTTATATAGATCTGCATTGATAATTATTTAAATAAATTCTTTATGAATCATGTAACTTGATTTTTCACTTATTTTAAAGCATTTTATAACCTAAATAAATATTAGGCATATATTAAATTATTATGTAGCATTATATTGAATGGCTGCATAGTATTCCACTGTTCATCTATTATACACTTCTACCAAGTATTTTAATGAACAAAATTTTTTGTTTTGGGTCCACATATGAGGGGACCATATGTAGAGTCAAGCAAGCGAGATACGAGATATGTCTTTAAGGGAGAACACAGGCTTGAGAAGCATGTTATAAATGGATGGACATGGAGAGTATCATGCTGAGTGAAATGAATGGGAAGGAGAGGGACAGACATAAAATGACATGCAATGGCTGAAAATGACATAGCACTCATTTGAGGGATATATAAAACAAAATGTACAAGACAATATCCAAGGACAGAAAGAAACAGGTAAGGAGGACTGGCCCACAGTTGGAAGCTTACCACAAATATGGGGAGCAGAGGGCAGTTACAAGAAGAAAGGACCACTGTGCCAATAATAGTTGGAAATGATCACCCCGAAAAGAACTGAGTGCTGAAAGTAGGTAAAGTGATATACATGGTAACTTTTCAGTATCTGTATTCCAAGATATAATGCCCAAAAAAGGGGGAAAGAGGGAGGGAATGAGAATGTATTATTCTCTAATAATACATTAGAGAGAGAGAGAGAGAGAGAGAGAGAAGTGCCTGCCATAGAGGCAGGTGGGGGAGGAACATTGGTGGTGGGAAATGAACACTGATGAAGGAATGGGCGTTGGAACATTGCATGGCTGACACCCAAACATTAACAACTTTGTAACTGTGCATATTATGGTGATTCAATTAAAAATTAATTTAAAAAATGAAAAGCAAGCCCCGTAAGTTTTTAGTATTGCAGTTCAGTTAGGGTTTGTTCTTCACAATATTTTAGGTATACATCTATCTACAGAGTGGTTATTTGCTAAGAATGAATTGGTCAATTCCTTCTAGCCAAAGTAGCAATCAGTGATTTGTATTTCATGGCTTTGATGCATGATGCCCAGTTGTCCTGAGAAAGGTTGGGCAATTGGCATTTCTATGTATGGTGCATTGGAATGTCTGATACACCCTGAGTGTCTGTTGCTTCATTCCCATTATCTTTAAAAATGTGTTACCTTTTTTAAAAATCTTTGCCAGTCCAATTTGTTTCTCACTGTAGTTCAGTTTTTTTCCCCTTTATATTGCTGAGTCTAAATGCTGAGTTACTGCTGAGCTCAAGTGAATATAGGTACTTCACAAAATAGTATCAATGAATTTATGCACAGTATATTTAAGTTTTTAATTTTGAATAAATTTCAAAATAATAAATGTTGCAAAAATAGTAGAGAAGAATTCTATATACAATTTATTTAATGTCCCCCTAATACTAACATTTCACATAACTATTACAAAATTGTCACAACTAAGAAACTAACATTATACTCATCAATTATAGCAGGGTCAGTACAATAATTAACAAAACATGAATAAACAGCATTATTAACCAAACTACAGACTTGATTTGATTTCTAGTTTTTCAATGTTTTTATCTTCTATCCAACTACCAATGCCATGTTACATTTTCTGTTACTTTAAATTTTGTATAATATTTTGGTGCTAGGGATTAAAACCCAGGACCTCATATATGGGAGTTCTAATATTCTACTGCTGAACTATATCCCCAACCCCCGTTCTTTAATTTTTAATGAAGATGTTAACATTTTGTAAAGAGTAACAGAATTGCTGACTTTAAAATGTGTACTTCCTTTTATATTACCCCCATGTTATCTTTTATCATTGTGTTTGTGGGTTTTATATATATATTTGCTTGGTTTTGGAACAAACCTGGTGATGTTCAGGGGTTTGTCCTGACTCTGCACTCAGGAATTATTCCTGGCTGTGCTCAGGGGACCATATGTGGTGCCGGGGACTGAACCCAGGTTGACCACATCCAAGGCAAGCACTTACCCGCTGTACTATCTCTCCAGCCCTTTTTGTTTATGTTTTTTAAATAAATATATAATTGCAGTGAAGTAAGTTTGGTATTTATGGTGTCTTGGCATATATGCTTAAAAAATATTCACTTTGAGGTTATATTTGCTGATGTTTGCATAATATTTGCATTACTAAAATAACAATATTTATTTTTTATTAAGAAGGAGATCTAGTTTTTTCAGTTCCACAATTACTGAATGTTTTAGTTTTGCTTCAGTTCTTTCAAGTGGTATTTGCAACATTTGTAATATTATACAGTTCTGATTTAGGCTACAGCTGGCAGTGTTCAGAGCCTGCTCTTGGTTCCACGCTAGGGCCACCTCTGTTGGCGCTGAGGGAAGCGTGCAGTGCTGGTGATCACACACAGGCCTTCTGTCTGCAAAACAAACATGCTCTGGCTAGCTCCCTGCCCCCTATCCTATATTTTTATAGGATAAAAAAAATACCCTATAATTCCAATCCTATAACTCCAGGCGATGCTCAGGGAGACCATATGGGATGGTCTCCTGGATTGGATTTATTTCTGGATTTATTATTACTCAGTGAGTTTTTCTTTCCACATGGCCCTTTCTAGGGGTAATACCATCCTTACAGAGCAGAGAGATGGTACAGTGGTTGAGGGCCATGCTCTGCATTGCAACCAACCAGAGTTTGATCACTGGTACAGCATATGGACCCCTGTGTACCACCAGGACTGAACCCTGAGCATACTCAGGTGTGGCCAAAAATAAAATAAAATAATAGAACTCTAAATAAAGTATGAGGCTAGATAGGTAATGCAGCGGGTAGGGTGCTTGCCTTGCAGATCCAGGTTTGAGTCCCGGCACCCCACAGAGTTCCGTGAGTCTCACCAGTCGTGATCCCCAAGTGCAGAGTCAGAAGTCAGCTCTGAGCAGCACCAGGAGTGGCCGAAGAAACAAAACCACTTACCTTTTCAGTACCTGAAGATTTTGGATCTTTGGGGGTGAGGGGAAGTGGTTTTTTTTCCAAGATTTTACCGACTTTGGGCCAGAGCTAGTCTAGGGTGCCAGGCGCTTGCTTGTGTGCAGCTGTGAGCGAAGTGACCCTTGTTGAATCCTCAGCACCAGATACGACCTACTGAATACAAAGCCATGAATAGCCTCTCAGCACTGCTAAGTGTCGTCACCCCACAAAAAAGAAAAATTACAAAATTTTATAGACTATCCGTGTTCTTTCTATCTTCTGTGTATGTTTTTAGGCTAAAAATAAATTTTCTAAAGATTTTGTGAAAAAAATTTTCTTAAGATTAGCATTTAAGGGCCGGAGTGACAGTACAGTGGGTAAGGTATTTCAGTTGCACAGGCCCTACCTGGTCAGCCCCAACATCCCGTATGGTCTCCTGAGCATCTCCTGGAGTAATTCTGAGCCCGGAGCTAGGAGTAAGCCCTGAGCATCACTGGTGTGACCAAAAAAGCAAACATACATAAAGAAATAAATAAATAAAGAAATAAATAAATAAATAAATAAATAAATAAAAATAAAGCATTTAAGGAGGCAATCTTGGCATAATTACATTAGGCTATTCTGTTCATCTGGGACCATCTGGGACAGGGATATTGTGTCTTTCTGTCTGAAAAAGAGTGTGGGACCAGATCAGAGTGCTGGATCACAGGCTTTGTAGTAGGAAGCCAGCTTTGCGCCTCAGGACTGCCTGGTTCCCAGAATCACTAGAGTAATCCCCAGGCAGTGAGCCTGAGCTGTGCTGGGTGTGTCCCCCAAAACTGCAAAATATATCATGATGAAAATATTAAGAGTAGTAGTCTTTCAGGGCTGAAGCAAGAGGACAGCAGCTTAAGTGCTTGGCTTGATGTCGCCGACCCAGGTTTGATCCCCAGCACCCCAGATGTTTCCCTGAGCACTTCCAGGAGTTATTCCCGAGCCTAGAACCAGGAGTAAGTCCCGAGCATCACCAGATGTGGAAACCCCTCCCAAGGAAAAAAAAAAAGTAGTGCAAAATATGAGAGTTTCAAAATGTGAGTTTTGGAATTTTGCTTTGCTTTTTCATTTTAGGTTCTCTTTGGAAAAGTGAAGAAAATTCAGCCATCAGTGGATAAAAACAAAGTCTGTTTGGATCCTTCTCCTAACTTTGATTGCCATATGTCAAGAAACACACCTTCTCTGAAAGATACCATTGAACTACAAGCACAGTTCAGCAGTATGTAAACTTTAGTTCATTTCATACTCAAAAAGTCACATACTTCATATATAAGATTTAAAATAACTTCTCAAAATATTGAATGAAAGTGTATAATTCACTGAATAAAATATGAACTAAAAGCTTTCTTAATATTTTTATATGAAAATGTTGCAAAGAAGTTTCCAGATTTACATTTAACTTGATTCAAAGTATCACTGTTGCTTTTAATTAGATTTTTTATAGATTAATTCCTAACTTACAAAACATGCCAGTTTTGGGGCCGGAGCGATAGCCCAGCAGGTAGAGGGTTTGCCTTGCATGCGGCCGGTCTCTGCCGGCGGGGGTTTGATCCCCGGCATCCCATATGGTCCCCTGAGCACTGCCAGGAGTAATTCCTGAGTGCAGAGCCAGGAGTAACCCCTGAGCATCTCCGGGTGTGACCCAAAGAGCAAAAAAAAAAAAAAAAAAAAAAAGCCAGTTTCTTTTTTGAACAGAACTATAAAAATGAATGAAACAGTATTACTGATCTGTTCTTTGCAGAAAGAAAAAAGACTATTGGTCCCTGGAGTAATTTTCTGTTACACACTATTCAGACATTTAATAGATTCCTACAGAAGATTAGATCATACATGTTATAATATTTTCATTTAAGACTCTTGATCAATTGATCACTTGACATCCCATTATTCCTCGATTTGCTCGAGAGGGCGCCAGTAATATTTCCATTTGACCCTATCACGTGCCAGTGTAGCCCAATGGCATCTGGTTGCTTCAGGAATATGAAGAGCCTCAAGCCATTCATTCAGGTGATGGGAATGAGGTCTATAATTGTTACCAGTAACAATATAAGACTAAGAATCGATAATTTTCCATATTTAAATGCAATAAACTATTTTGTTTCATAATTAACATCTACCAAATAAAATAGTTGACTATTTTACATTTATCAATGCAAGATACTAAGCTTTTAATGAAAAAAATAGTTTAATCTAAAAATAGATGAGTCTGCTTCTGCTGATATTGGTCGCCTATCAAGGAAAAATACGTGAGTGGAGAAAAAAGGTCTGCATTCTGGTTGCTGATACTGTTCAGTGGTAAGGTGCATCCCTTGCTTGCATGGGACTGAGATTCAGTCACGAATATCACACGTTCTCATACACATACAATTCATATATCTTCAAAATGCGAGGATTGTGGTGGGATGCAGTCGACGATAGAGTGAGTGGGTGTCTTGGATGTGGAAGATTTGGTTTCGGTTTTGAAAGCCAAATAAATACATAAATAGAATACATAGAAATGAAAATAAAATACATAAATGAGAAACAGAATACTGAGGTACTGGGGCTAATTAGGTAAGTAGAGAAGGATGTTTGGAAGCAGGTGTTGTCATCATTTGTGCTGCTTTTTTTTTTTTTTGCTTTTTTTGGGTCACACCTGGTGGTGCTCAGGAGTTACTCCTGGCTCTGCACTCAGGAATTACTCCTGACGGTGCTCAGGGGACCATATGGGATGCCGGAAATTGAACCTGGGCTTGAACCTGGGCCGGCTTGGGCCAGCCGCATGCAAGGCAAACGCCCTACCCGTTGGACTATTGCTTGGCCCTGCTTTTTGATGTTACTGCTTTGGGCCACACCCAGTGATGTGCTTACTCTTAGCTCAGGGATCACTCTGGCAGTGCTCAGGATACTGTACGTGGTGCCAAGGATAAAGTCTGGGTAGGTTGCTTGCAAGGCAAGTGCCCTGCCTGCTGTACTGTCCCTCAAGACCCCTGTACTTTTTTTTAAGTGAAAACTTACTAACCTGCTCATATTAATCAGTATAATTTTTCTTTAACCTTCAGGTATATGTCTATGAATACAATGTTCTTTCAAAGCCGGTAGATAAACCTAGACAGTGTCTTCCATATGCCGTAGTAACAGTAAAATTCATTGGTCAAAAAAGATAATGGACACCTCATGACATCCTTGAGATTCCTCTCAACAGGGTTTCCTAAGAGGGCAGGTAAGATACATTTACTCTTCTGTTTCAATAGCATTTGTACCGGTATTGCAACTTAGGAGTATTTTTTTTAATATTATAATTCTGTGGACCTGGGGAATCATTCCAAATGTGTCTGGACAATGCCGGAAGCCTGTGTTTAATCCCAGCACCTCCTGGTCCCCTCAGAGCTGCTTAGAATGACCCCTGACACCACCAGTGTGACCCTAAGACCAAATATAAAAGGATAAATTTCTACCTAAAATCATTATTGTTTGCCTATTTTGGATGTTATACATCTAGAATTGTATATTTCTCCCATTTTGATCATGTATAACTATAGCTTCATTTTCATTCTTATATATATATATATATATATAAAATATTCCTTTTGCATCTATACAATTACATCAGTTTACATAATTGCTTTCCCAACATGGCACTTTTTTAAAAAAAAAAGGTTTCTGGAATGGAGACAGTTTATTTATTTTTTTAAATAATATCAGGTATAATTTATTAATTCCATGTTAAAACCCTGATTTACAATTTTAAGAGCACTGTAACAGGAGCCTATACCATCTATCTCATATCTGTATTTTTTTTATTTTAGAGATCTCACCAAAACGGTACTAGAATAATTTTGAGTTTCATAGTTTCTTTCCTTAACATTCTTTTTTTTTAATTTTTTATTTTTACAATTACAAAGATATACAATTAAAAAGTTCATATTTGGGTTTTGGTCATACAGTGTTCCAGCACCCATCCCGCCACCAGTGCCCATCTCCCACCACCAACGTCCCCGGTTCCCTCCCCCTCCCCCAGCCCTCCTCTATGGCAGGTTCTTTATTTCTTTCCATTTTCTCTCTTTCTCTTTTCCTTCCCGAATGGAAACAGTTTAAAATAGATAATGAACCATTTATCCTTCAGCCTGTTATTCTTTTAGTTGGTTTTTGGGGTTTTTTTGTTTGTTTATTTGTTTTGTTTTGGTTTAGTTTTTGAACCACACCCAGCGGGATTGCTCCTGGCTTTTCACTTCAGGCAGAGCTTGAAGGATCTATGGGAAGCTGAGGATTGAACCTGGGTCCACCAGATGCAAGACAAGCACCTTATCCACTCTACTCTCCCAACCTGTCCGTGGTTTTAGAATTTATTTCTGTTGGTAAAGGAGAATCCCTATATTCTGTTCAAAGCCAGAGCTACATCTGTTACGTAGTAGCATGCTCATCTCCCTCTACAGTTATTCAGAGCTGCTTAAACTTTTTCCACAAGTGACACCTTTTTGCCCAAGAAATTTTTACATGACCCCAGGTAGTTGTGTATATAAAGCGATGTATGTAAATCAAATGTTTTAAATTGATTTAAAAGATGTATGTAAATCAGAACTCCACCCAGCAGAAGAGCCTATTACAGCCCGGCCTCACAGTTCATCAATAAATGCTGAATTTAGAGGTGACTACAAGAGTATGCCACCTGCACAGCAGAGCCTGGCAAGCTACCCATGTCGTATTTGATATGCCAAATACCAGTAACAATTATAGACCTCATTCCCATGACCTGATGGAATGGTTTGAGGCTCTTTAGTTCCTGGAGCAAGCAGATGCCCTTGGGCTCTACTAGCATGAGACAGGACATATGGAGATGTTACTGGTGCCTGCTCGAGCAAATCAATGATGAATATAAAGAAATTAATTTTAAAACAAAAATTTTACAGGTTATCATGTGTTCTTACCCACAGTTTAAGAAGCTAGACTCTCAATGTATGTATGTTACCCAATACAATAGCAGTTACTTATATGTGACTATTTCAATAAAAAAAAAAATTTATAAAGCCAACTACCCCCACCCAGTGAGCATGTGTGCAAGCACGATAATCAATACTGGGATCATTTTAACACCACATCAGTGAAAGGGAAGAGACTTTTTTTTTAATTAAAATAGTTCGTGGGCCAGAGCAGTAGTACTGTGGGCAGCGCTTTTACCTCAGATGCATCCAACCGGCAACCGGGTTCTAGCCCGGTATGTTCATTCAAGCCCTGCCAGGAGAGATCCTTGAGCTCGAAACCAGGGAGTGAACCCTGAGGCCCACCAGGAGGGGCCTACACCCATTACCCCCTAATTGCTTCCCTCTATAAATTGTGGTCTTGGACAGATTGTTGTTCAGCTCCTGTTTGATAAGATGAAACTGTTGTGCCTGGGCACAATATCCTTTCATTGAACTCTGTGTCCCAGTTGGCAGGGCACCAGCAGGAGGAGCCCCCAGGGTCACCCGAACACTGCTTGGAGGCAAAAAAAATGTTTTAAAATTGTAAAAATGTACAGAAACCATACTCAGTTTCTCGTTAATTGCTCTAAGTTTTTTTGTTATATGTAATATCTACTTGTCAATTTATAAAATTTAAGTAATGAAATAATTAGATTTATTTTTCCCCATGTTGATTTGTGTAAATCTATATTTTAGGGAGGGTGGACTGGCTGCACACAGGCTAGAGCTGGCTGTGCCGAACATGAGCCTGAGACTCATTATGCTCGGCGTGTGCTCTAGTGTTTGAGTCCTATCCCTGCCCCTGGATTAATCTACCTTTGTCTTTTCGGTAGCTGCAAAACAGTCTGTCTCTAGTATTTGTTGTAGCACTTTTCCTATTGGAATTATTGATGTTCCATATTTGTTTTTCCAATCTAGGATTTATAGAAAGTTAGGATTTCAGCCTTTTGCTTTCTTGAATTGTTTATTGTACTAAAAGTTCTTGTACATATAACTTTGGTATTTGTATCAATATAACTGAATAATGTATGTACATGAATGTTTAATGTATATGTTTATATCTTACATTTTGATAATTAGTAATAGTTCTCATCACACTTGGAAAGAATGCATAAAATTTCAGAATATTATGTATGCTTCAAAATCTTGACAAGGGCCGAGCGATAGCATAGCAAGTAGGGCAAAATTTTGCCTTGCACAGAGCCAACCTGGGTTCTATCCCCAGTATCCCAATGCTCCCCGAGCATCGCCAGGAGTAATTCCTGAGTGCAAAGCAAAGAGTAACCCCTGAGCATTGCCGGCATGACCCAAAAAGCAAAAAAAAAAAAAAAAAAAAAAAAACTTGACAAATCTAAAAATATTAAAATATGAATCTTACTGTAAATAGGACAAGCATTGAACATCTTTGCATTTGAGTTTTTAATGTATGATTTTCTTTTATTTATTTTTCTTTCTCTTTTTTTTTTGCTTTTTTTTTTTTGGTCACACCTGGCAATGCTCAGGGTTACCCTGGCTCTTCACACAAGAATTACTCCTCATCCATAGTCTGGAGGGAAGGAAAAGAGAAAGAGAGAGAGGGGGAAAGAAATAAAGAACCTGCCATGGAGGCGGGCTGGGGGAGGAGGGAGGGAACCAGGGACATTAGTGGTGGGAGATGGGCACTGGTGGAGGGATGGGTGCTGGAACACTGTATGACCAAACCCAAATATGAACTTTTTAATTGTATATCTTTGTAATTGTGTATCTCACGGTGGTATAATTAAATACTTAAAAAAATTACTCTTGGCGGAGCCCAGGGTACCTTATGGGATGCCGGGGATCAAACCCAGGTTGGCCATGTGCAAGGCAAACGCCCTACCCACTGTGCTATCGCTCTGGCCCCAATGTATGATTTTCTTGTTCACATACTTTGCCTACTTTATTATGTTAATTTCAGTTGGTTTTTTAAATATATGTTATACATTCAAAAATATACAATTATGTTCTGTCTGTTATAATGTGCTTTACACCAGTTTATCTTTCTGAGTTTTAGTGTGTTTTAACTGTCAAAGTATTTTATATGTAATTGAAATCTTTCTTAAAATTTTTTATCTTGTGGAACAAGAGATAGTACAGCAGGTAGGGTACTTGCCTTGCATGTGGTCAACCCAAGTTTGATCTGCAACATCCCCTATAGTCCCCTGAGCATCACCAGGAGTGATCTCTGAGTGCAGAGCTAGAAGTAATGCTTGAGCAGTGCCACATGTGACCCAAAATCAAACATACAAAATATAGTCATGCCTAAAAAAAGTATATTTTTATCTGAGGTCACAAAACTATTGCTCCATTTTTTTTTCATTCTCTTTTTGTTTTGTTTTGGGACCACATCTGGTACATAGTCCTGGCTCTACGTTCAGGGATCATTTCTAGCAGTGCTCAGGGGACCTATGGAGTGCCAGACCAAACAGTGCCCTGCCCACTGTACTATCTCTCTATCCCTCTTCCAATCTTTTTACAGGTTTCTTTGTTTGCAATGACTTTTGTTTGATTTTGGTGTAAAGAGATATATGCATATCCACCTTTCCTTTCTTTTGGTCCTCTATAGTTCCTGTTTTTAATAACTATATCCTAGGATCAAGGATGTAGCTAGTGGCACAGCACTTGCTTATGTATGTGGGGCCCTGGACTCTGTCACAGGCATTGGAAAAAAAAAGAACTACATCTTTATTTGCATTCATATCACTGTCACATAAATATGATGAGTACTGGTTATAGAGTTTAGAAATATTTTCACATAGCTATCTTTTCATAAAGTGTGAAAAAGATCCTCAAAGTGATTCCCAGTATGTGATATGACTTTATATGTACCATTAATCTCACAGTGCCTTCATCAACAATTTCTATTTTTAGAGACATTTTTATGATATTGATATTATAATACATTGTGAAGTATGCATTTTTATAAATGTATTAAATGATGCTTATGAAAATATTAGTAACAGGGCAGGAGAGACAATACAGATGGATGTGGTACTTACCCTGCACTCTGCCAACCCAGGTTTGATATCCAGTATTCCATATGGTCCCCAAGTACTGCCAGAAATAATTCCTAATTGCAGGGTCAAAAGTAAACCCTGATCATCACCAGGTGTGTGCCCCATCAAATACATATTATCTAAATATATATTCCTTGTTCTGTTCTCCAAATACCACAGATTACTAAGTTTTTCAGGTATTTTTTCTTCTCTTCACCTATTTTACTTAACATGACATCCGGACTCCCCTCGTAGGAACTCCACCCAGCAGAAGAGCTGATCACAGCCCGGCTCGCGTGGCTGCTTGCAACCGCATGGTTCATCAATAAATGCTGGAGATCAAAGGTGACTACAAGAGTATGCCACCCGCATGGCAGAGCCTGGCAAGCTACCCATGTTGTATTTGATATGCCAAATACCAGTAACAATTATAGACCTCATTCCCATGACCTGATGGAATGGTTTGAGGCTCTTTATGTTCCTGGAGCAAGCAGATGCCCTTGGGCTCTACTAGCATGAGACAAGTCATATGGAGATGTTACTGGTGCCTGCTCGAGCAAATTGATGATGAACGGGAAGACAGTGACAGTGATATTTTCCATATTTTATTTGCAGTATTCTTTGCCGGAATACTTATTTCACTATGGAGGAGGTGTAGTGATTTTCTCCATCTCATGGGATGGAAATGGTGGGCCCTCGGGACGGGGCAGGCACACTGATGGTGCTCAGGGACTGCTCTTGGTTCAGTGCTCAGAGTCATTCTTGGGGTTTCTTGGGGTGGTTCATGCAGTACCAGAGACTGAACCAGTGCCTACAGCATGCAGAAAAAATGCATAGTAGCCCTATAGTTTTTGGGGTTTTTCTCCCCCAATCCTCAGCCTTACTACCTTTGCCTTTGCATTTTTGTTTGCCCGTGAAGAAAGGTGGGGGGAGGGACAAAAGAAGGTAATAACAGAGGTACACAATTTTGTTTATCAATATATAGACTGTTGTTGTATATTCCGTAACTTATTTTAATTAATATATCTATAAAATTTATAAAATACTTAATAAATTAATAAATATATTTTATTTAAAATATTTCATTAATATATAGAGTGCAGCAACTTATTTTAAATGATTCTGGATATATGAACAACATATCTTAGTTTCTCCCTCATTTTTTATTTCTTGTCAAAATTCCAAAAACAAAATTGTATTGGTATTAACTTATTGTTACTGGTTTTTGGCGTATCAAATACAACATGGGTAGCTTGCCAGGCTCTGCCATGTGAGTGGTACACTCTCAGTAGTAGGCTCTTATCTTGAGCATTTACTGATGTTACGATGATGTTACTGGTTTCCACTCGAGCAAATTAATGAACAATGGGAAGACAAGTGATACAAGTGATTTAACTTACTATTTGGGATTTTGGGGGGGTTGGACTACACCCAGGGTGCTATGGATTTACTCCTGGCTCTGTCCTTAGAAATCATCCCTAGCAGTACCCAGGGTACCATATGCAGTACCAGAAGTCAAACTAGGATCGACTGCATTTTTAAAACAAGTGCCTTCCCCACCTTGTACTCTCTCTCTCCAACCCTGAGATAGAATTTATATACCATTCAATGCACAGAATTCAAATTTTTTATTGATTTTTATAAGATCACTGTACTAAAACTAAAGTTTCATGTTATTTATACTTTATTGGTTTATAATTCATTCACTTTTCCTTGCTTTTTCTAAGAATATGGGATTGGTTTAGGATTTTTGTTTGTCTGTTTTTGTCCGGTTGGTTGGTTGATTTCTGTTTGTCTCTTTTGGAATCACACCTAGTGATGCTCAGGGGTTGCTCCTGATCTGCACTGGGGAATTACTTTTTGTAGTGCTCAGAACCATTGGCCTCATGCAAGGAAAATACTCCTACCCTTTAAAAAGATATTTTAAATCATTAGATTATTGAACTTTCTGTTTGAATCAGTCTGGCAGTTTATATTAATAAAACTATAGAGGAATGGAGTGATAATACAGTGGGTAGGGTGCTTGCCTTGCATGTGGCCAACACAGATTTGATTCCCAGCTCCCTGTACGGTTCCCTCAAGCCCACCGAGAATGATTCCTTGAGCATAGGGTCAGGAATCAGCCCTTGAACACTAGTGGATGTGGCCTGAAAAAAAAAACCTTAGAAACTTTTCAATTTTTCCTTATTTTCTTGTTGTTTTTGCAGAAAGAGCATCCTCTTTGAATAACTGTACAGTGGCCAAAAGAATTGGAAAAGGAAAAGATGCTACTGTCATCTTCGAGCATTTCAGAAAACCTGCAGATGCATTTGCTCAGGAAAACTGTTCCTGCAGAACGCCTAACTCCGAAATAAATCCTTCCAGCTCCAATATTCCTAACTCCTTTGGAAATACCCAAAATGGAATAAATTCTGTACTTGACATGCATAATGGACGGATGGAATACAATTTAACAGACTATAAAGATAGTTCTCAAGTACATGCATGTGATTCAGGAATTTCACTTATTTCCAGTAATAAAGAAAGTGTTAATGGTGACCTCTTGCTAAATTTGACCTATCTTAAAAATATTTTAAAGGGTCTTTCTACTGCCATACCTCTTCAGAGCAATGTTGCCTCAAGCACAGTTACTACTTCAAAAATCATCAAAGACCCCAGGCTTGTGAGGAGAGACGAAAACTTAGGGGAAACATAATGCTACAAGCAGAAGTGAGACTTTGCCATCTGAGAAGAGTTCTGATCTTGTTAATTCGAAAATAAATCTAGTATCTGTGCCATCTGATTCTGCCTCCTCATCTGAAGCCACGCCTAGTGATCATGATGTTTTTACTAATTGTTTGGATGCCCCTCACTTCAAATTTTCTTTTGATGCTTCACAATCGCAGGCTCAGGACCTGTACTCTAAGAACCATGATTACATGACTTTCAATAAAATTACCATGTCCTGTCAAAACAAATGTTCCTTTCCAATGTGTTCATCGAATATATCTTCAGAAGTTGAAGACCAAAACCACAATGAGAAAAAAAGCCCAGCGACCCCAACAGAGAAGCAATATTCCATTCTTAGTTGAACCAGATAGTGACCCATGTAACGAATCAGTGACTACTTGTACACAAGGGAATGACGATCCCATCCCTCGGGAATCACAGTTTTCTCATTCACAAACTGATCAGCAAGCATTAACAGTTTTTCCACTCCAGACAAAAGAAAGCTTATGTGAGTACATTCAAAATCGTGGAGAGACAAGAAACTTCACTAGCCCAGAAGATAATTTCAACCATGGAGAAAAACAGAATTTATGGAAAACAAAAATCAATACAGCAGATAATTATATTTCATTGCACCAAGAATGTAAAGAAAATATGAGTCTTGATTCTTTGGGGGAAATTTGTGATCATGTATTAATTACTCAAAAGTTAGAAATACCAAAATCTTCTACATCTACCACAATAGATAATTATGAGGTAAATCATCTAGCATTAGAATTTCAAAATAATCTTTCTCCTGGAGTAGAGAACATTTCACAAAAACATCTTCATCACTCTTTGTTATGTGAAGATGACATTCATACAAATTTTGCCATTTCTCAAAAACTAACGGAACTGAAATTGAAAAAAAACAAATCAAAATTGTGTTAGTGTTCTGAGTGATGCTCTCCAGGAAGCAAAAGACATTTACCAGGCCAACAAATTGCCAACTGATAAATTTATTTCACTTCATGACAATATGGATTATAAAATAGCTAAAGAACATATATTGGTCCATGGGAAAAATGAAAACAAACCAGTGTCATTAGAGAACATCCAGCGTGCCTGCAAAGAAGTTCCTGAAGTGGACAGTAAAAGTCAAGATTATCATACTCTTTTCTGTAATGCACAGTTTGACAGTAATGCACACTTGGATATTGATCTCAAAGAACAAACAGATGAAGGAAAGCAAAATGAGGCTAACGAAATAGAGACTGCTTTGCCTTCAGAAAACAACATAGAGTATATTTATATAAATGAGAAGCAGAGTTTCCATACAAATAATAATTTCATCAACAACAAAGATGAAAAGAGGGAAAATAAAAATTATAGCCAAGTAGAAACTCTGAATTCTGAAGAATCTTCTGCTACAGTTAATTTGACCCGAGGAAAAAATGTTCCAACAGAAACTAAAGTTTCAGAAAGTGAATATGCCATCTCTGCCATAAGGCAAAAGGATACTCAGAATGCTGGAAGGAATGGAGAATATTTATCATCCATGTTGCCCGAAACTGCAGATTCTTTAGGACATAGCACTTCCAGTGCAGCAATACAGATCGCTGGCGCCACACTACCAGCACTAAGCACAGATTCTGGAGATCACCAAGGACACAAATTAAAAAGAAACTTCTGGGAGTCCTGATTTGGATTTGTTCATAAAACGTAGTGCTTCTGATTGTAAACAGAATATAGATAAAAATAAATTACAAAATGTATTTTGTCAGTCTGTAAGTGACGACCTAGTTCTTGACAATTTTGAACTGGAAAATGAGACGGAACTGAGATTAAAACAGTGTGATGGCGACTTTCTACCTCAACAAGATATTCCTAGGCATAGAAATATACCATATGAAGACTTCGGTCTCATATGAAATTCTGAAGTCTCGTATTGATTGGGAAGGCCTGTTAGGAAACAAAACTGGAGAAAGTGCAATTTTGAAAAACACCCCAAGAAAAGAGAATAGTGATCAGCTTTACTCTGTGCGAAGAAATTGCTTTTATTCTTCCACACAAAAAAATACAGAAGAGCTCTGCAGCCCAGTTTTACTTCCAGATCTGCAAGTTACAATCAATAATATATTTATGCCAGGATTCAGACGTACTTTCAAGCCATTCACTTTGAATGATAATTTTTGCAGATATTTAACTAAAGCCACAAAAACAGAAATAAATGAGGAGGATGAGGAAGGTTCAGAACTTGACATTTATTCACCATGTTCTGGAGGAAATTCAGGTAATACATGTGAACAGGAATGTGGTAACGTAAGACATGCATCAGAGCTAGTGAATAAATCTGAAATATCACATTCTTTTGACTTTAATCAAACACATATGAATCACATGTCTGAACACCAAAATAATGAACCTTTGTGCACTGAAGCTTCTACTATCACAGCAATAAATGAGGGCCCGTGTTCCTCTATAAAGTCAAAAACTGACAGTACTAGAAATAAAAGGACACAGATTCAAGACTTAGCAAAAGAAAGCTACATGTATCTTCTAAGGACCAGAACATAACAGAAAAAGATTTGAGACATGAAATTTGTGCGAAGAAGAGAAAGCTAAACAGTCACAATTCATCTGAATGTTTTTCTTCATTATCCCAAGGACGAATTAAAACCTTTTCACAGTCTGAAAAGCACATTAGGAATGTTTTGGATATTCTAAATAGTGAAGTATCTTTATGCAAAAGCAAACGTCTTTCCAGAAAACTTGACAGAGCAGTTGTTCATCTCAAAAAAGCTCATAGAAGAGTTCACACATCTTTGCAGCTTATAGCTAAAGTGGGAGAAGCAAGAAAGGGCCCATTACCCAAATCATATGCAATAATATGTAATAACTTCTGGGAAAGTTGTGATCTTCAAGGTTATAATCCTTTGTCTGAAAGAAAATATCCCACTAAGCATTTTTTATCAAAAAAGAAAATATGACAAACCAGGAGAGAGAAAAGTTTTAGGATCAGAAGATTGTAAATCATTAACTCATGTTTCAAAGAATAGATCTTGCCAAACGAGGGAAGAGAGAATCAGAAAGTGCCTTTCTAATCACTCTGTGACCGGCAGCATCTCCAGAAATCATACCACTATTCATGTGAGAGGATTTTGTGATCAGGAGTATCCTGAATCACAGTTAACCCTATGCTCAACATCCAAAAAGTACAGCTCAGTCATCTCATAACTGTAGCAATATGAGAAATATAAGATCATCAGCACTTCGGTCCTTTCCTGAAAAAATTGAGTCTTTGTTTTCTCCCACCTGCAGATGAGAACCTAAATGAAAAAGGAACTCAACCTGATACTAAGTTCCTATCTAACTTTAGTACAGATGGACATCTTGACAACCATTCAGCACATGGTCCTAAAGATGGCACAGAAAACAGTTCTAAGGCAAGTGAAATCAGTGACTCGGTAACTTTAAGTTGCATGAAGGAAAGTGCTTTTAGCACAGACAAAGATTTTGGTGCAGTTTGTATAGCTCACACAAAGTTGAAAACTGATGTGTTTATTTCAGTCTTAGAGTCAAATATGGAGCACTTCTTAAATGTTGATATGTACAAACCAGATAACCTTATTTTGACTGATTTTCAAAGGAATGTTGAAGTAAATTTTCCTATCAAAAAATGGTCACAACCTTTTGAGCGTTCCAAACCAAGCATTACTACAGGAAATGTTCTTATCGACCCATTAAATCTGACTCTGATGACAATTAAAAAGCATGACAATATTCCTCAGCTGGTAACTACTGCTGCAGTAGCAGATAGTGATGGGAAATCTTCAAAATCTTATTTGGATAAGCAAGAGATTTTTGCCAAAGATTCTTTCCCAGCATCCACCACTGTACCATCTTCTCAGCATGGACATGGTAGAAAGGAGCTTCTGAAAAGAGAACTGTCCTCAAGTAACTCTATCTGTCTAGATGAAAACAAAACAAATGTTAATCAGAATTACAAATTGGAGTGCACATTAGTATCTAAAAGAAAATAAAAGTGTTGGGGAAAATACAATTTCCTATGATAGGTCTCCACACATAAAAGATAATATAAAGAAAAAATATATTGCAAAGAAAGACATTCAGAACTTAGAAAAGTGCAAAGTCAAGCAAGCAGAAAAAACAAAAGACTCAGTTCATAAAAAATGCAAGATGGGCCTATCACCTGCTGAAACTGAGTACAAAAATCAAAAGAGAAACATCTTAGAAGAATTTTCCTATGCAAGTAAGAAAATAACTAAAAATAATTTGATTCATTCTCTAAGTGCTAAAAAATAATTCTGATGCCGTCTCTTTCAGTAGCACAGTTTCTGATCCACTTAACAAAAGAGAAAAAGTCCAGGAAAGTAAAGTTAGTAATGACTCTAAGTCTGAGTCTTTGTTGATTTCAGAAACAGCCTCCAACTCCAAAACAGGCATTATAGGAATGAATCATATGTGTGATTCACATGCCTTCTCTGAACCCTCTAAAGACACTATTCCTCAGAAGAAAAATCTATCACACTTGAATGAATTAAATGAAAAGCATTCCTCAGCTGATTACTCAACTTTTATAAGTAGTCTAACTCAGATTTTAAGGAGTGCAGATAAAACATCATCTTTGCACATTCTGCAGGAACAAACCAAGGTTTGTCAAAATATTCTCCCTCCCTTTGTTGAAGCTTTTGAACGAATGCAGGAATGTTCCCTTGAACAAGTACTGATTTCCAGAGAGCTGTTAGAACAGAAGCATTGGACTAATTGCAAGCACAAATTAAAACCATGTGCTGTTGACTCCTTGACAGAACTCCAAATGATGATGGAAACTATTCAATTCATTGAAAACAAAAAAAGACTCTTAAGAGGTGAACCAACATTCCGAAGTTTGCTTTGGTATGATGAGACATTGTACAGTGAGCTGCTTGGCAGACCACGTGGATTTCAACAACAGTCCAATTTCTATCCTGCTTTTCAAGGGAGGTTAAAATATAATGCGTTCTGTGAGTTGCAGAACTACCATAACCAATTACTTGACTTGTTTGAAGAAACCAAAAAGGAAAAACAAATCCTACTACACACTGTTAAAATACAAACGGCAGATTGACGAGTGTGAAGCAATAATGAAACACTGCTCTGATTGCTTTGACTTTTGTCTTTCTGTTCCATTTACCTGTGGAGCTAACTTTGGAGATAATTTAGGAGACTTAGAAACCTTACGAAAAGTACTTTAAAGGTGATCAGTAGTTATAGAGACTCTCCTAAAAATGATGCCTATCCAGAAAAACAAGACCATCTGTGGATTATCATAGAAATGGTCTCCTCAAAAATAAATTTCATCAAGAGCAATGAGGCAGGAGGTATTAAAGTATCTCTTTATGGTCTGGAACACATCTTTTTTGATGCTGCTAAAAGTCTTGTTTGGAAAGAGAAGAGGAAAATTTTCAGCAAAATATATTCGGGAAAGAAGAAGAGGGAAATGCTGCTTAAAATGAATCAAAATTCTTTTTTCTAAATTGCGGAAGCTATATGATACATTGTCTAAAAGATATAAACAGTGAGAAAATTGCCAGTAATGACTTTGAGGAGAGTACTATAATTACTTCCAGAAAGTCAGATCATCTAATAAATGAAGCAACAATTAGTATAGAAAACTGTAGACTTAACAGTACTATCCTTTCCCACCTGGATATCTGTTGTATTAGTGAAATAATTGATCAGGCTGATTTTGCAGACTTTAAAAAATTACAGGAACTTACTTTGAGATGTACTGAGCACTTAGAAATTCTAAAGAAGTATTTTCAGATACAGCAAGAAGATAGCATAGATAACGTTTTTATTACTGAAGAAAATGTTCTAGCTATGCTGAAAAATCAGAAGCATGCGGCTGTGATTTTAAAACCTGAAGCAATTGAAACTTACATTGAAATTGTTATGCTGTGTGAAACAGTTCACTTCCTTAAAAACTCAATGGCGAAGAAACAAGACAAACAGAGGTTTCGAGGTATGCTTTGGTTTGATTTGTCACTTGTTCCTGAGTTGATTGTCTGCCAAGAAAAAATGACAACTTTTTCATTTCTTAATGAAAATGCAACAGAATGTCTTGAGAAAGTGATAGAGAAAAGCTTGTCTGCACTTAATAAAGAACTGGATATGCTCCTCAGCTATGAAAATGCTGTTAATTCCTCATATGCTCTTCGTTTGTATTCAAGAGAACTTGAAGAACTTGAAGAAATAAAAAAACTTCTGAAGAAGTCTTTGTATTCCGTTCCCACATATATTAACTGTGTGCCATACATCGCGTCCATAAATTATGGAAACACACTGACTGAATTAGACTCCAACTACAATCAGTTTTCTATACTGCTCAAAAATGTAATGACTGCCCGTAGGAAAGACCTGGGGAAAATGGCCCATATAACAAAGGTTATGAAAACTATTGAGCATATGAAAATCATATGTGCTAAAAATGATACACTAACAATTTCTTTGATCCTGTGCCAAATGATACATAACAGAAGGGAAGACATCACAGCAGATGAAAACAGGGAAAACGAGCATTCCTATAGAATTTGGTAAGGATATTGGTAAACCTAGCACTTGTACAATGGTTCCCTCTGTTTCAGAATGCATAATAAAAAATATTCCAAATTCTTCTAAAAACGACCTCTCACTGTTGACAAATGTGAAGACTCTCAGGAACAAGAGAAAAATACTGCTGTTTCCAGTTGTAAAAAACAAAAGGTAACAAATGTTTTAAAAACTTGCTTTTTTTGAGAACAAGCCTTTTTAAGCAGACATGTAATTTTCAGACTTTGAAAAATTGAGAATGCTCTCACTATAATTTTGAGGCCAAGGAGATAATTCCAAGGACTGGAGTGTGTGCTTTGCACACAGGGAGGCCCAGTTTCAACCCAACACCACATGGTTACCTGAGCACCACCAAGGAGTGACCCCACTTCCAGGTGTGACCCCAAAACTAAAAAGAAATATAAATATATATTTAACCTTGAAAGTGTACTTCCTAGTACATATTGAATTAAAGATAGTTAATATTGTTATGTTACAGAAATGCATCTAAATATTGATAGCTTGCAAATACTTTTTTAAATGTTACATTGTGTAATTCAGAATCTTATGTGTTGTCACACTATGGGAAAATCTAGTAGAATGAATGTGAATAAGTGAGTAACCACGTATTATATTAAGTAGCTTCTGCATAACAAAACTATCCAATGTAGTGAATATTAAAAGGTGACTAGTGAAACGTCTTTTTTTTTTTAGCTTTTCGGGTCACACCTGGCCATGCTCAGGGGTTACTCCTGGCTCTGCACTCAGGAATTACACCTGGTGTGCTCGGGGGACCGTTTGGGATACCTAGGATTCAACCCAGGTCAGCTGCATGCAAGGCAAGCACCCTACCCACTGTATTATCACCCCGCCCCAAGGTGTCTATTCTTGAATATCATTCACCACATACTTTCAGTTTCATGGTATAATGAATGGAACCCAAGACCTCTGACTTGAAAAGTATTCACTCTACCACTCGAGTGCATCCCTAACCCAAGACAGATGTTTTTAAATATGACCATGAACCAGTAAAAACGGCCTCAGGTCATTCATAAAACCAGTCTGTGAATGGGAGCTAGTGGGGAGCAAGCGGAGCTGGTAGTGGAAGGATGGGGTGTGGCGGGTATGAGGCTGTGACAAGGTTCTCCTCCAACATTAATGCTAAACACTGTTGTCAACCATGGTGCCTCAACTAAGGGGCGGAGAAGGTTTACTGAGAAGTTAGGGGCCAGAGCAATAGCACAGTGGGTAGGGCGTTTGCCTTGCTTGTGGCCAACCCGGGTTTGACCCTAGTCATCCCATATGGTCCCCTGAGCATAGGAATAATCCCTGAGCATTGCCAGGTGTGACCCAAAAACTGAATAAGAAGTTTTTATATAGCAATTATGAAAATTTTTACCTTTTTTGTAAATTTTAACTTCTGTTTATCACAAAAAAAATATAGGTATATTTGTTTTGACTATAGAAATGTGTGGAAAGGTAAAATAATTTTTTCTTAAGACCACAGAGTGAGCAAACGAGAGCTCACAGATAGAGCCAGCAGTGTAGCCTTAGAACCTGTGTTCACAATCGCCTCTGCTCTTCTCTCAGGACCGTGCTTAAAACTGGAAGAGTTTTTAGTGCAGGAATCTATATGCACAATGAGAAGAATTATTTCTCAGCTCAATTATATTTCATAGTTAATTTAGTTCTGCAGATTAAGAACCTGGAAAAAAAAACTTAGTAAGCAGTCAATTTATAAACATATTTCAGAGCACAACGAAATTGCAAGTCATGGACACATCAAAAGTGAGGGCTGGGAAGATAGCACAACTGGTAGGGCACTCGCTTTGCACATGACTGACCCTGGTTTTGATCCCCAGCTCCTCATATGGTGCCCTGTGCACTGCCAGGCAAGATCTCTGAACACAGCCAGGAATAAATCCTGAGCACTGCTGAGTGCCCCAGGTCCTGCAATCCCCAAGAAAAATTGAAAAAAGAAAAAGAATTTGCCAGAGAACGGGGCTGGAGTGATACCACAGTGGGTAGGGCCTTTGCCTTACACACAGCCTACCCAGGTTCGGTCATCGGCATCCTATATGATCCCCCAGCACTCTTGAGTGCAGAGCCAGGAGTAACCCCTGAGCATTGTCGGGTGTGACCCAAAAAAAAAAAAAAAAATTCCCAGAGAAATTGTTGCCAGTGTGGTTCCCTGGGTGGGCTGTATGAAGAGGGAGGAGAGAGACACATCCCGGAAAAGACTATCTACCCCTTCTCGATCCCCTTCACCCAGGAAACTCCTGGGAGATCGAGGACCAAAGAAAGTCAGCTCTGTGCTCCTCTATGGCACAGATGCTCACGACCCACCAGCAGAACCAGGAGTAAGCTCTGAGCACCATTGGGTGTGACCAAAAAATAAAAAATAGACATAAACAGAGTAAACTTATGTGATATTTCAGTGGTGCTGTTTGTATTAAGATGGATGGGAAAGCAAAACAAAATTGCTCTTAAAGATTCATATATTGGGGGCTGGAGTGATAGCCCAGCGGGTAGGGCGTTTGCCTTGCACGCGGCCAGCCTGTGCCGGCCCGGGTTCGATCCCCGGCATCCCATATGGTCCCCGAGCGCCGCCAGGAGTGATTCCTGAGTGCAGAGCCAGGAGTAACCCCTGAGCATCGCTGGGTGTGACCCAAAAAAAGTAAAAAAAAAAAAGATTCATATATTGGGAGTAAGAGCAATAGTCCAGCTGATAAGGCGTTTGCCTTGCATGTGGCTGACCCAGGATTCAATCCCTGGCATCCCATATGGCCCCTGAGCACCACCAGAAGTAACCCCTGAGCATCACTGGGTGTGACCCAAAAAGCAACAATAATGAATAAGATAAATATTTATATATCGATTTCATAGGACATAGACTGAAGCTTTGCCTTAAGGGAAAAGTGGAAAGAGTACAGTATGGAAAGTGATAAAACTATAGTAGTTGAGAAATTAGTTTAAAATTAAGTCTGGAACAAAAGTTTTAACAGTGGAGTAAGTGCAGAAGAACATTGTGTCCAATTAAATCACATCCTTCTAGGCTCATGGCTCAATTAGTAGAACATGTGCTTGTATATGTGCAAGACCTGGGATCAATCCTTGGCACCATGTGACCCCTTAGCACTTTTTTTGGTGCCCCCCACCAAAAAAAGGGCAAATTACAAATGTCTTAGATATCAGCCTAACTAGTTTGAACTTTGTATTGTGCTTATTGAAAGGGTAGTGTGGAAAACATTTTTCCCAGTTATCAAAGCATGGAGAGTATAAGTATAGTTAGATATAGTAATCATTCAAGGTGTAGAAAGAAAAGGAGGTGGAAATTCCATATTGATCATCATTACATATAATGGTGCTTAATGTCTGGATTATTGGAAAGGGTTTAAAAATGGAGTAGTCATATAAATATACTCCATGATTGGTTATAAAATGTCAGGATAAAATTAATGCCAATCCTTCATATTTTTTTTCTTTTTTATTATTGGAAGGTTTCATACTCATTGGATTTTCAAAGGAACCTTAAGTTTTTTAAGGGAACCATTAATGAATGAATTTTTTAAACATGATAATGGAAGAAAATTTTCAGGTATCTGATATTAAAATAAATATTTACATCATAGTTTAAATCACCAGTCTGTTTCCTTTTGTCTTGCAAATTTAGATTGACATGGAAAACGTTTCAAAAGTCAGCAGAGAAAAGACAACACTCAAGCTTCCAAGGTAGGAGTCTCCATCATTGCCCTCTGAAGAAAAAATTAAACAAAAATGAACACATATTAAGAAACAAGAGTATTTAATACTTTTTTTTAACTGTTAAATTATGCATGGAACTTACAAATAAGAGTAAGCTAAGGAATAATAAAAGAAAGCTGTTTATGCATTTTATTAAATGAATAAATTTGAACTTTATTTTCAAAAGTATCAAAAAAGTATCAAAACGTCCTGTGAAGAGTGTTTTTCAGTGAATCTGAGTATAACTCAAAGTTGCAAGTCAGCCGGCACTTAGAAAAGAGTGATGTTTTACAGAAAAAGAAAATTTCTATTTGACAAGCATTTTTTAAGAATTGAGGAACTCCTTGCCAGATTTATTTAAAGGGCATAAAAGAGGAGCCAGAGAGATCAGTACAGAGGTTGATTTGTCTTGTGTACAGCCAATCCTCATGGAGTGCCACATATGGCCCCCTAAGCACCACCAAGGGTCACTCCTGAGCATTGAACCCGGAGTGGCCCCTGGTCACTGCAGGCGATAGTTCCTAAAACAAACCCAAGAATAAGACATAAAGAGAATAGGCCGAGTGATGAGAGGAGCATTCTTTCATTTGTGGATTTTACGAAGCAGCCATATTTCAAAATTGGTTTAAGATCTCTGAATTGCTAGCAGTTATTCTGAGTAGTGACTTCATCATAGACACATACATATGTATACCAGTGTATTACAAAAAGATAGCACCATAAAATAGCAAAAGCATAATCTCGAAACATTCTCAACTGAATTATTTGTAGGAAAACTCACAAATTTATATATTTTTTTACTGACACAAAGTAACATCACGAAATTTGTTGACCGTCTCATTTCATTCAAGTCAGGGGAGATTTTGAATTTGTGACAATCATCACCACTTCACCTTTGTTTTTTTTTTATGAAGTGGAATAAAGATAAACATTCCCAGGTGCTGGAGCAATGGTACAGTGGATTGGGCACCTACACGTTGCACACAGCCAACCTGAGCTCACTCACCAGCAGCCCCTAGCCCCTGTGATCCCTCACTCAGGAGGAACCATTTCTGCCTCATTTGGTTTTGCACGGGGTTTTTTTTTTTTTTGCATGATACCACGGATTGAACTCTGGGCCTTGTGCATTTGAAGCATGTGTTCTGCAGCTGAATTCAATCGCTAGCCTCTGAGGGACATGCTTGGAAGGGCTACATGGCTCCTGGATTTGAGACTGGGCCTATGTGCAGACTGTGCTCAGCGAGCTGATCTATTTCTCTGGGATTGCACATGCAGCTGTGCTCGCTTCTTCCCGTCCTGCGCTTCAGACACTTCCAGCAGTGCCCAGGATGGGGTCCTGGGAATGGAGATCAGGTTAGCCACATTCAAGGCGAGCACCCTACCTGCTGTACTACCTCTCTAGCCGATAAATTCAGTATTTTATCTACTAAATTCATAGAAAACTTTTTCTGAAATCTGTGTCTTGAGGTACATAGTGTCATAAAAATGAATCATCTGCTGTATAACATAAGCTAGTTCTGTAGGAACCAGGGGAATAATTCAGAGACCTAGTGCATACCCTTTGTATGCTGAATGCCCAAGTTCAATCCAGAATACTGTCAGGAGTGACCCCTGAACATGGTGCCAGTAGCAGGCCCCTAGCATCACCAGTGTGGCTCAAGAAACAAGTTCCATAATTATTTTAGTGTGGGCTATCAAATATGCCTAGTATTTGCTACTTCAAGCATTAAACTTTGTCTCCTTAGCAAAAAAAAAAAAAGGATTAACACAATGTAATATTCATAATGTGCCATCTTCATGGAATGATAATCCTCTAGAAGTGCATAATGGCCTTACAGACAACTGCCCAGCTTTAAGGCTGAGCCATTACTGAAACAAAAATGTGATAGTCAAAATTGTGCTTTCTCGATACCATCCAAGTATTACCTGGGTTTGAATCATGATGTAGGTTGCCCTGTAAGTGCTTTTGATGGAAGTTGGATCCCGTAAAAATAGAAGACTTTTGGATTTGCTTCCCCCCTTTCTTAAATTTGTGATGTTTATTTTGTTTTGAGTAACCCCAGGGTTTCCTCAATGGCTGTTTGCATCTCAATGTTCAGGGTTGCTCCTGGTGGTACCCCAGGAACCACGTGATTCTGAGGCGTGGACCAAGGCCTGCTGCATGGAAAGCATGCACTCTAGCCCTGGAACTCTCTGAACCCATGTTCAAAGTTGGACAGAAAATATACCTTAGTATTTTTTTATAACAAAATCTTTTGTGAAAGATGGGGATGGGCCACAGATTTACAAGCAGAAAAATGTGCCCGTGGGTTGGAGATAAATGAGTTAGAATTGATGCTAAAGAGTTAGATACTGTTAGTTTCCTCCATTAGGAAATGCCCAATGCATAATATAAAGACATTGGAAATATGTTTTGAAATGTGTATATATTTTCCTTTAGCAGGAAAAGTGTCTAAATTCAAACCAAGAGAGTGAAACTGGAAAAACTGTCTTTTGTTCATACACTGCCAATAGAAAAGAAATCATATGCATACTAAGAATTCTTTCCTGGGGCCCAGCAAGAAAGTACAGCAGGTAAAGTGCTTACCTCGCTCACTGCTGACCTGGGTTTGATTCCCAACACCCCATATGGTTTCCTGAGCCCTACCAGGAGTGACCTCTGAGCACAGAGCCGAAAGTAAGCCCTGATTATGCCTGGGTGCGGCTCAAACTCCTCCCCACACAAAAATGAACTATTTTCTGTATACATATTTCAAATATTGATGTTAACATTTTATGACTGTATATATGTGTGTGTATGTGTGTATGTGTTATGCTTAGTAGGGCTGTAAGATCTCACCCCAGAAATGAGAATGAAGCAGGACCATGCTCATCTGATGACCTGAGAAGAGACCTCTTGTCTCCCAAAAAGGCTGAGATGCAAAGATCACTGCCTAGCTCACCTGCACCTTTAGAAAATGTGAAAGACAATTGTCCATCAAAGACAGAGGACAAAATAGATTTCATTGATACGTCAGAAGACTTGATTGGACAACAGGGAAATCACATGAAGGAAACAGATGTGAATCCTGAGACTGATGGAACAAAAAATGCTAAGAAAAATGATTCTGCTTTCGCAGTTCATGATCAGAAATGTGTAGGTGGCACATTTTCTAAAGACCATGAGGCAGTTTCACATAAAATTTCAAAGTACTCTCCAGTTCCTGCAGAGAAGTCTTCTCACTCTGACATAAAATCAGAAACTGGTTCTTTGCGTGTGCCTGAACCATCAGTTCTCTCAAAGCCTATTTTCCATTTTGTGAAGAATATTCATTCCAGTTTTGAAATAGATGATGCAGCCTGTGAACTTCCAGACAGGGAAATACTAAGTTCATCTGTTAAAAACTCAGCATGCACCCATTCTCCAGAAACTGTATTTATCCAGAACAAAAATTCTGTTCTGCAAAAAAATGAGACACAGCAGAGAGAAACAGAGCCAAAGGAGAAGTACATGGAGGATCTCTTGAATCCCAGTATGCAACCTATGGGAGCATCTGGGAGCGGAACATTGAATATGAATCAAAATTCAGAATACTCTCTTTCCAGGCAAAGAGCTAATGAAAATTCAAAAGCCCTAGCTCAGGATGCCACCCCATCCTGGAATGACCTTCCACCATCCTCACATCCCCCAGCATATTCTTCTGAGAGTTCATTTGGGATTTCATACCCTTATTACACTTGGTGTGTTTACCATTATAGCAGCGTCAATGGCCATACCATTACCCAGACATACCAGGGAATCGCATCCTGTGAAGTCCAGCCACCTCCTGTAGTGCTGAATACTGTCACAGGGGTCCAGAGCACACGTGCTGATCTTTCATATTCTCAATACTTTAGTTACTTTCCTGGAGAGCTACAAGCAAATGACTTTGTGCCAGTGAATGGATATTTTCGATCACAAATGCCTGTTTATCATTTCCAGCAGCCAGGCTTTACACAGCATAATTTCCATCAATCATTACCACAATCTTCATATTCCTACCTACCTAATTCAAGTCTGCTTCCAGAAGTTTCTTGGACTTACGGTGAGTGTCACAAGTTTTCATGCTCATTTCATTGTTTACTTTGTACATTTTTGTAAGTAGATTTGCTAGTGATGTTCTACGCAGGTTATGTTTGTTTATAGATATGTATAGTTGTTTAAATATCAGACAGAGTTGAATTATGCTATCAGGTAAGCCTCTGGTTATCAAAAAAAAAAATACTCGTGAATGGTAATGTCATCACAGTGTCTTTCAGTAAAACCCAAACTCAGAAATTGTTGACTGAAGTTACAGTTAATTTTTTTTTTTTTTTTTTTTGCTTTTGGGTCATAACTGGCAATGCTCAGGGGTTTCTCTTGGCTCTGCACTCAGGAATTACTCCTGGCAGTGCTTGGGGACCTTATGGGATGCCAGGGATCGAACCCTGGCCGGCATGGGCCAGCCGCTGCAAGGCAAACGCCCTACCCGCTGGACTATCACTCCAGCCCCTAATCTTAAACTATAGAAAAACCATTCCCTGTGATACAGCCATTAAAGCATTTATAAGAGTTCTTAATAGTTTATAAAACTATCATATGAGTGGCTGGGTGATAGTATAGCAGGTAGAGCGTTTGCCTTGCACACAGCCTACCCAGATTCGATCCCCAGCATCCCATATGGTCACCCAAGCACAGTCAGGAGTAATTCCTGAGTGCAGAACCAGGAGTAACCCCTGAGCATCGCCAAATGTGACCCAAAGTGCAACAAGAATAATGAAATAAAATAAATATTTATGTATTAATTTCATAGATTACAGACTAAAGCTTTGCCTTAAGGGAAAAGTGGAAAGAGTGCAGTATGGAAAATACTCTGCTGAAACTATAGTGCTTAAGAAATGAGTTTAAAAATAAGCAGTCAGCTCTGAGCATTGCCAGATGTAACCCCAAAACAACAGCAACAAAAAATCATATTGTCTTGGAGCAGTGTTATAGCAGGTAGGGCACTTGCTTTGATATGGCCAACCCAGGTTCAGTCCTAGACACGCCATATGGTGAGTGCAGCCACGAGTAAGCACTGAGCACTGCTGGGTGTGGCCCTCCCTCCAAAAGAAAAACTAACAAATTTACCTATGTAAATTTTCTTAAAATGAAATACGCAAACATAAGACTGGAAAAATAATCCGGTCAGGCACTTGCTTTGTATGTGGCCAACCCAGATTCAATTCCCAGCATCACATATGGTCGGTCCCCCAGGAGTGATTCCTGAGCCCAGATCAGGAGTCAGCCCAGAGCACTGCCAGATGTGACCCCCAAAGGGTGTAAAAATCGGAGATCCATAAACGTTTGAAAGATGCCCGTGAATAAAAATATTTGGGACTCTGGAGTTTCCCTCATAATTTCTGCATTTCCTGCTATAAATATGCATTAATTTACTTAATGGAGGGGAGGGAGTAAAATCTTAGATGGATAAAATACTTAAGTTAGTAAAACAATCTTTTTTCTTTAGACACGCCCTCCCCAGCCATGCTCAGGCTTGGGGGCTACTCCTGGATATACTTGCCCGCATTGATGGGCACGGCCCTAAGGGTTAGGTATTTGGCACAGCAGTGCTGGGGGCAACCAGGGGCATGCCCAGCTGCGCTTGGGGAGCCGCGCAGTGCCAGGATTGGGCTCTGGGCCCTCGTATGCGAGGCTTGTGCCCCACTCCTTGGAGCTATTTCCTGGCCGCTAAAACCAATCATTTCCTTTTTTGTATTCTGGCATAACATTTTGGTGTAAGTAAATGAAGTTTATTGAAACATATTATTAGAACAGCTTTATAAGTTGAAAGTTTTTATTCTTTAAAAAATTATTATGGGGGCCAGAGCGATAGCACAGCAGGTAGGCGTTTGCTTTGCACGCAGCCAACCCAGGTTCAATCCCTGGCATCCCATATGGTCCCCCGAGCACCACCAAAAGTAATTCCTGAGCAAAGAGCCAGGAGTAACCCCTGAGCATTGCCGGGTATGATCCAAAAAAGCAAAAAAAAAAAAAAAAGTATTATGACTCTCGAGTTGTAATACAGCAGAGCAGTTAATGTTTGCCTTGAACACAGCTAACCTGGGTTCAGTCCTCAATACCTCATCTGTTCCCCTGAATACGCCCAAGAGTGATCCTTAATGCAGAGCAAGGACTAAGCCCTGAGTACCATTAGGTGTGCTCCCCCTTTTCCCCCCCCCCCCCCCCCACTTCTCTCCCCCCTGTGGGTAAAAAAAAAAAAAAAAAGAAAAAAAATTTATCACTGTATCACTGCCTTCCCGTTGTTCATCAATTTGCTCGAGCAGGGCACCAGTAAAGTCTCCACACATCCTGTCGCAAGTGTAGCCCAAGGGCATCTACTTGGTCCAAGGACAGGAAGAGCCTCAAACCATTCTTCAGGTCAAGAAATTGGGCTCCATAATTTTACTAGTTTTTGGCATATAAAAAACTATGCTCTCATCTCATCTCTCATACTGATGAGACTTAAAGGGGGAAAGATCAGGTTTTCTCTTGGGTGGAGCTCTGATGAACTATGGAGTCTGGAACTATGGAGTCCAGACTCCAAAAAATATTTAAATAAAAACTATGTTCAAATACAACAATTAGAATATAGATTATTGTATTAAAATTGAGATTTATGTATTACCAGAGTTAAAGCAAAATGTGGAATCATTTAATACTATAAATAATAAAGTTAAAGTGATACTTATAAACACCTAAACATTCTTCAATCTTATAAAACAAAAGTTAAGTTAATTATCATCTCTCAAGTCTAAACAGACATGTAAGAGAAATTTCTTTTAAATTAACAAGTTGTTTTGAGGAGGGGCTGCAGCATTAGTGCATTGGATAAGGTGCTCACCTTGCATGCGGCCGATCAGGGTTTGGTCCCTGGCACTTAATATGGTCCCACAGTTCTGCCAAGAGCAAGCCCTGAGCCCTGCCAGGTATGACTCAAACCTACCACCACCACCACCACTACTACCCACCAAAAAAGTTGTTTTGAGGACCTGAGATGGTGCAGGGGTTAAGGCACTTCTAAAGCAGAATCTGCGGGGCTGGAGCCATAGCACAGCGGGTAGGGCAGCTGTCTTGCATGTGGCCGACCCAGGTTCAATCCCCGGCATCTCATATGGTCCCCTGAGTACCGCCAAGAGTAATTCCTGAGTGCAGAGCCAGGAGTAACCCCTGAGCACTGCTGGGTGTGACCCAAAAAGCAAGAATAATAATTAAAAATATAAATCAGAATCTGCAGAAAATCTTTGAAGGAAGGGCAAGAAAAGCAAAACTAAATGTCGGTGGCAGCAGATGACTGCTTTTTCCTTGTTGGTTGATTTAATACACTATTTCTTCTGTAGAACTCCAGTGATGAGCACACCAACTCGAGTAGGTGTATCGTAGCCATGAATTTAAAAAGGACACTTTAACCAGGAATGATATCTGAGCATAGATCTAGGAGTGAGCCCTGAGCATGACTGGTATTTTCACTGTCCTCAGAAAGAGAGAGAAAAAAAATTTCAATAGGAATTTTTTTTTTTTTTTTTTTGCATAGGGAATGCTTAGGAAACCGCTCTATCCCTCCTTTGTTTTGGAGCCATACTTAGCAGTGCTCAGGTCTTAGTCCTGGCTCTGCACTCAGGGATCATTCCTGGTAGAGCCAGAGGACCAAATGTGGTGTCAGGATTGAAACCAGGTTGGCTGCTTGCAAGGCAAAGCCTCCTACTCCCTGTCTGCTGTGAGATTCTCCAACCCCATGCTATTGCTTAGCCATGGGCGGCTTCCCTGCCCTTCCCCCTTCTTCTTTTTCTCTTAAAATCTTTTCTGACTTTGGTTTCTCTCTCTCTCTCTCACTCACACACACACACACACACACACACACACACACCTCTTCATGTGAACTTGCCTGTGTTTTATGTCATAATTGAGTTTATGATGTTTTAAAAAGGATAGCTCCAGGATAAATTGTAGCTTTGACTCAATTTTTTTTTATTTTTACCTCCTTGTTATGTTAGATAGGGGAAAAAAAAAAGTCTTGTTTTTATATATCCAGAAATAGCTCTAAAATAGGAAGTAATAGTCAGACATTGCAGTATTCATGAATACAGCAAAACGGTAAGATCACTTCTTACACAGGAACTACAGGGTCACACGGGATCCTTATAAAGTTCCTTCTAAGGATGTTAACATTGCTTAAACATGTGAAATTCACTTTGCTCAGGACACTTGTATTCAGGTATTCCACAAATGGGACTAAGGGGCTGATTGAGCCCTTGTGCCGGAGCACATTACATCTTTTATTCCATTTACTTCTCACAAGATGCATGGGAGAGGTAAGACTGTGAATCTTTACAGATTAAAAAAAATACTCCTGGCCGGAGCGAAGCCCCGGAGGGGGGTGTTTGCACGCGGCCGCGGCCGGCCCCGGGTTCGACCCCGGCACCCCAGAGGCCCCCAGCACCCCGGAGTAATCCTGAGGGCAGAGCCGAGAAACCCCTGAGCAAAAAAAAAAAAAAATACTCCTTTGAGAGCGTAAAATAACTTTCCAGAGCCCTGTAGTAAAGTGCAGAACTGCAATTCAAACTGATCTCTTAGGATCCCACTCAACTCAGGTCTTTACTGTATATCATGAATCTGCATCATTAACTTAGCTCACGTTTTGTGGATTTTTTTTCTTTTCCAGCTCCGTGGCAACAAGAACCCTTTCAGCCAGGACATTGAAAATGTTCTCCTGTCTTCTGAATAAAGGAAATTTAACCAAATTTCCCAAGTATTTTTCACTTCACTTTAAATTTTAAATTATGTAAACATAGAAAATACATATAGTCCTTTACAGAGTGTTCAAATGCGATGAATAGAACAGTTTTGACATCAAAATACCAGCATTATATCAGTGCAGTTATTTCAGTGACCAGAACTATTTTCAGAACTTATCTAGCCATCAGAAACATTTTCAATAGTTAGAAACTTATTTTTTGAATAGTGCTATCACAGTCAAACATTTACATATTTTCTTTGACGTTAGTGGAATTAGAGTAGATATAACATTGAGTAAGGTTAAACTGTAGTAGTAAATTTATAAAAGATTTTTGTTTGTTATGTTTAGTATATTGTTTATAATAGTGTGCCATTTGGTTGAAATAAGTTCTTTTTAGCTTGAGTTGATTAGGCCAGTAATTTTATCTTTCTTGATACTTTTATTCATATAACATAATTTTGTGTCTAACATGACAAGTGTCTATATAATTTTCATATTTTTCTCATTTAATTTGTAGAGAATTTGGTTTGCATATTTGGAGCACATTTTTGAGACAGATTTTTAATTATTAGAATGAATCAGTTTAGGTTTATCATACAGAAGTTAAAGCACGTTTAACTAGCTTTCCTTTGTGAACCTTTTTGATAATATCTTTCGAATTTGTATTTCACTATGTAAATGATGTTTTATCATTTTGTCAGGAATCCTATCTTCAGCTTGTGCCATTTATATAGTACTTCAGCAGCTTTCATAATGCAGCACAAGCTGGGTTTCCTTGCTTTCTGTGTTCGGCTTCGCCTTGAGTTTATTCACATGCTGAGGAGAGCAGAACATGCTAATTGTCCCAAATGTAGAATCTTAATCCTATAGATGGTAATTTCCTTTTCAGCACTCTATGAAAGTGAAAAAAATCTGACAGTAATAATCACTGTTGTGTAACAGGTGTCCAGCAGCCTCTCTGCCCACCGACCACCTTTCTTTCCTGTTCTGAAAGTGCCAGTCAGAAAGATGCCTCCCAGCTAGCTGGCTCTGCTGAAGGTGACCAGCAGGTGATCAGATTGGCTTTGACTAAATCTTAAAAAGTAGCAAATATTCAGTATTTTTGCAAACTTTATCTGTTAACTTTTTATGCTTTCTAGCATAGACCATCAAAGAGCCATATTTATTGTAGTTTTTCAGTTTAGAAATTACATAGAACTCCTGGGATGAGCCTCAGTGGTCACAGGTAGGATGGAATTCAGAATACTTGGAGTTCTTCTCCAACAGGCAGATTATGTTTACCTTCAGCTCTTCCCACTGCTCAAAAGCCCAGATCATCATATGTCTTTAAAAAGGAGGAGTCCGTGAAAGAACTGCAACAGAAGAAAATGAGGAATTTGAAGATTATAGAACCAAAAAGCAACATCCAGATAAATGCATATTTTTGTCCTAGTACTTGAAAGTAGTCTATAAAAATCAGGATTACTGGGGCCAGAGTTGTAGTACTCTGAGTATATTTGTCTGAGTATATTTGTCTTGCACACAGCTGATCCAGGTTGGATCCCCAGCACTACATATGGTCTCCTGAGCCCTGCCAGAAGTGATCCCTGAGTACAGAGAGCCAAGAGTAAAGTTTGAATAGCATGGAGTATGACGACAGCAAAGACTAATAGACATGAATGCAGTAATATTGAATATTATTCAAAAAATGACTTTGCCCATGCTGTTTGCTACACTTTTGGCTATGAAAAGATGTAACAGGTTAATCCTTTAAAGTGTTTCTATTACAGGGGACCGGAGAGATAGTCCAGCGGGTAGGGCATTTCTCTTGCATGTGGCCGACCCAGTTAGATCCCCAGCATCCCACATGGTCCCCTGAGCAACCCAGGAGTAACTCCTGAGTGCAGAGCCAAGAGTGACCCCTGAGCATTTGCCAGGTGTGACCCCCCAAAAAAAAGTGTTTCTATTATATAAACAATAGTTAAATTTTCTAATATGTAACTTTAAGCAGCTTTCAGATTCTGTGAATATTGTCTAGATAGTATTTTTCCAAGACTTTAAGTTTCTGTTTAAAATGTGAAGCTTTGGGCAAGAGAGATAGTAATGAGCTTTTCTTGCACATGACCAACCTAAGTTCAGTTCACAGAACCAACCTGTGTTCAGTTTCTGAGCATCACTAGGAGTGATCCCTGAGTGCAAGAAAACAAAAATAACACTTTTTAAAGTGAGGCTTTAAATATTTAGTATTGCGTTACTTCCCCCCAAAGGTGGAGAGAATGCCTAGCTGGCAATGCTCCACTTACTCCTGGCTTTGCACTCAGGAATTACTCCTGGTAATACTCAAGGGACCATATGGGGTGCTGCAAGGCAAATGCCCTACTTAGGGCTTGGGCCCCTCTGGTACACTTTTTTTTTTGCTTTTTTTTTGGGGGGTCACACCCGGCGGCGCCCAGGGGTTTACTCCTAGCTCTGCACTCAGGAATTACTCTTGGCGGTGCTCAGGGGACCATATGGGATGCCCAGGATCGAACCCATGCCAGCAGAGACTGGCCATGTGCAAGGCAAACGCCCTACCCACAGGGCTATCGCTCCGGGGTGGGGGGTGGGGGTGCGTTACATTTTAAAACACTTTGAAACTAAGTATCAAAGAAAGCATTTTTCTCCCCCTCTCCAAGAAGTTTGTTTGGTTCTATAGATAAAAACAACACATTAAAAACTTACCTAACATTATAAACAAAAGAAAAGAATTTAATCTGTAAATAGTATTGTTTTGGAACTTGAAGAACCATCTGAATAAACTGAATTCCATCCAGTTTCAGATTTTGTTTTGTTTTCCTTCTGGCTTTCTTCACTAATGAGCTTATATTTAGGCCTGATTTACATATTCCTACTGCAAGAAGTAACAGTCTATAAGAATTGACTTCTTTAGGTGGCTAAACTATGAAGCTCTTTCCCTCACTGTTGCCTTTGCCTTCCTCGCCTTCCTGTCCTTCTACTTCCTTTTGCTCCTTTCCTTTCCTAAAAACCCTAGTACCACTTGGAGTTTCATGGACCATTCAAGAGAGATAAGCGAGGAAGTAACTTCACAACAAAAACAAGTGCCATGAGCTTCAGACACAGTGGTGGGTTAAGGTACTTGCCTTGCATGCGCCCACCCTTATTCAGTCTGCAGCACCACATCGGGTCGCCCGAGTGCTGCCAGGAAGGAGCCCTGAGTACCACTAGGTGTGGCCAAAAACAAGTGACCCTGGAGGAGCCAGGAGTCAGTGCAGCAGTTATGCACCCAACTTGGGTTCAATTCCCAGCACCGCGTGGTATCTGTAGCTCCCACCTGAGTTCCTGCACCTTACAGGGTGCTCTGCAGATCCCCAGCAACACCGGGTGCCCTGGTATCCGCAGCACTAGAGAGCCTGAGCAGCGGCATCGCCTTGGTGCAGAACTGCTGCCTGGCTTGCAGTTGGTTGGTCAAGAAGCCAATGTCCCCACCTCCAAGTCCTGAGCACTCCTTGGGAAGCCCCCCCACCACCAAATCATCTTAAAAATAACAATGACTAGAAGGCATTTTTGCCCAGAATGGCGAGTGACTTTTAAAGAAGTGATGCAGCTAACTTGCATTATTTTAATTTTTTTCCTTTGGTTTCTGAGCCATTTCCAGCAGTGGTCAGGGCTTGCTTCTGGCTCTCTGCTCAGAGACCACTCCTGGCATGGCTCATATGGAATGCTGGGTATCGAACCCAGGTTGGCTCTGTGCAGGGCAAGTGCCCTACCCACTGTACTATGGCTCCGGCCAGCACATTGTTACACCTCAGTTACACCACTGACTTTCATTAATGTACATAATGTAAAAGAATCTCTAAGGCTGGAGGGATAGTACAGCCTTGCCTGTGTGAGGCCCTGGATTCAATACCCTTCACCTCCCTGCAGAACTATTTCACCCTTCAAGATCTCTTTGTGGACATTACTTAATAGTTTCAGAATTGTACATTTGAAAAGAATAAATAAGATCTCTCTAAATTCAATGTTAAGAGAATAAATTCCAGGGGCGGAGGCGATAGCCCAGCAGGTAGGGTGTTTGCCTTGCACGCAGCTGGCCTGTGCCGGCTTGGGTTCGATCCCCGGCATCCCATGTGGTCCCCGAGCACCGCCAGGAGTGACTCCTGAGTGCAGAGCCAGGGAGTAACCCCTGAGCATCTCCCGGGTGTGACCCAAAAAGCAAAAAAAAAAAAAAAAGAGAGAATAAATTCCAGGCATCAATTTAAATCCATGATACATAGTCCCTTGTTAAAATTTTCACATAGCATGTGCAGAAAGCACAGTCTATAGACAGTAGTTAGCTATTTCCACGTGTTTGGCTAAGAAATAGTTACTGTGTACAAATAATTGTAGACCTTTGGCTAAAATTATTTTGTGGGCCGGAGCGATAGCCCAGAGGGTAGGGCATTTGCCTTGCACACGGCCGGCCCTTACCGCCCAGGTTTGATCCCGGCATCCCATATGGTCCCCAGGCACCGCCAGGAGTAATCCCTGAACATTGCCGGGTGTGACCCAAAAGAAAAAGAAAAAATTTGCTTTTGTCTTTATTGCCATTTGTGGCTAAGATTTTCACTAAGCAGTGAATATTTTGCATATACTGACTCCTAATCTGCTGATTGCGAGCCAGGAAATTTTGAAACCATGTCTGATCATTAATGAAAACACCACTTTACCCAGAATTGGCTCTGCCTCTCTACCACTCCAGGTGCTTTCCTGAAGATTATTCTGTTCTGCTCTATACCCCTTGAGAGAGAGGTGTCTTTTGTTTTGTTTTTTTAAATTTTTTTATTATACCACCATGAGATATGCAATTACAAAGGTGTTCATATTTGGGTTTCAGTCATACAGTGTTCCAGCACCCATCCCTCCATCAGTGCCCATTTCCCACCACCAATGTCCCCTGATTCCTGATTCTCCCCCCCCTCCCAGCCTGCGTCTATGGCAGGTTCTCTCTCTCTTCTCTCTCTCTCTCTCTCTCTCTCTCTCTCTCTCTCTCTCTCTCTCTCTCTCTCTCTCTCTCTCTCTCTCTCTCTCTCTCTCTCTCTCTCTCTCTCTCTCTCTCTCTCTCTCTCTCACACATTGTGGATTGCAATACATACAGTTAGAGGTTATGTATATCCTTTTGCCTACTATCAATGCTCAGGTCTATGCTGGTATCATTTACAATAACTATTAGTACACTTCCTTTGTATTACCTAACCTCTGACTCCCACACATTTGCAGTAAGTTCTAACCATTGATAAGACCTCCTGATCCATGTTTTTTCTGTCCTTGGATATTGGTATCCTGCTATTTGAGACAGGTGTCTTTACATTTTCTCCCTTACTTTCAAAACTACCCCAGGCCCTTTTCATTTCTGTACATTTCCTAGATCTACACTTAGCCTTCATCTTCCGTACATTTATTTATACAGAATATTTAATATATGCCACCTTTTTTAAAATAGACATACTGGACTAAAGAGAGTACAGAATTAAGGTGTTTTTGCACCGGCCATGCCTGGCCTAATTCCCAGCACCAAACACTGACCTCTGAGCCCCTCCAGGAGTGATCCAGAGCACAACCAGGAATAAACCTCAGCACTTTAGGGTGTAGCCAAACATGAAATTACACACACACCTAATTCCTTCCTGTGTTTTATTTGGAGAGGTGGGGAATGACTTTCCAGCATGATCCTGGTGCTATTCCCAATAGTGACGGTTTAAACCTCAAAGAGCTGGGAGCCAGACCTGCCTGTGACCAAGAGACAGTGATGCTGGAGACTGATTCGGTCTCCCAAGCACTGTCAGGAGTGATCCTAAGCACCACCAGGAAAATAAAAAAATAAAAATAGGAAGTGAACTGTTCATACAAGTTTTACTAGTTTGCAGGAATAGCCCAGTAATGTTAGTACCATTTGTAGCTAAAGAACTAGAAGAATACGGGCTACAGTGATAGCCCAGCGGGTAGGGTGTTTGTCTTACACGGCCGGCCTGTGCCGCCCAGGATCAATCCCTGGCATCCCATATGGTCCCCAAGCACCGCCAGGAGTAATTCCTGAGTGCAGAGCCAAGAGTAACTCCTGAGCATCGCCAGGTGTGACCCAAAAAGAAAAAACTAGAATATATTTTTAAACGATCACAAACAAACAAAAAAATTTAATAGTTTATTATGCCACCGTGAGATATACAATTACAAAGATGTTCATAAGATGTTCATATTTGGGTTTCGGCACCCATCCCTCCACCAGTGCCCATTTCCCACCACCAATGTCCCTGATTCCCTCCCCCTCCCTAGCCTGCCTCTGTGGCAGGTTCTTTATTCTTTCTCTCTCTTTTCCTTCCCTTCCACATTGTGGATTACAATACATACATTAAGAGGCTGTCATGTGTATCTTTTTGCCTGTATTTAATGCCCAGTTCTAGGTTAGTATTAACACTTTCGACAATTATTAGCACACTGTTCCCTTCTTTGTCTTACCTAACCTCTGACACAAACAAAAAAATTGAAAAAATTTCTCCTGAACCGTTGCTGACTTGGTGCCTCTCCAATCCAGAATACTTCAGCCTGTTTCCTACAAAGAAGGAAGTTCTCCTACATGTCGATCATTAAAATTAGAACATGAACTGTCACTTCCATCTAATCCTACTCAATCTAGTTTTCAGTCTGTCTCTTTAATGAGCCCTACAGCAGCAGATCCAGGAGAGACTTGCTTGTTGAATGATGTCAAGTCTCTGGCTTGGGATGTTTCTGGTGTTGTTTCCTACCTGACATTGAAATAACAGTATTTAAGCAATATCCCTCGTGTGGGTTTGTGTGATTTGCCCCATGAGTATATCTTTTGCTGGACCCCGTTCTTCACTGGTGAAACAATACTAAGAGCTAATATAAATACAACTCAGTAGCAAGTTGTTTAAGACCCAACAGGCACAAAAAGGAAAATTTTTTAAAATAACAAGAAAATTTCATATTTAAAAATCCCAGGGGGGCCAGAGCGATAGTATAGCGGGTAGGGCATTTGCCTTGCACACGGCCAACCCAAGTTCAATCCCTGCCATCCTATATGATCGCCCTGAGCACTGCCAGGAGTAATTCCTGAGCAAAGAGCCAGGAGAAACCCCTGAGCATTGCCGGGTGTGACCCAAAAATCAAAAAATATTTTTTAAAAAACTCTCACAAGGTCAGCCAGAGCAATAGGCCAGAGGGTCGGTTTCCCCTCTCACCCACCCCCTACAGCCTGCCTCTTCTCTCATTTTCTCTCTCCTTTTGGTCACTGTGTGTTTGCAAAACAAGACACTGAAGGATTATCATGCATTAAATGCCACTAATGGAAGTTAGAAAGATAACATGTATAGCACTATACCACTCTGTCCATTTGTGTGTGCAATAATAGTTTATACGGATAGTTTAAGGATATTAGCCTAATATAGTAGAGAATCTTTTTCAAGTAAGATAAAAGATTGTATGTCAAGATTAAAGGGGGGGGGTTGCCCTTGGGCCACCAGCCATAGCATGCAGAGCCTCAGACGCTGCTGGGGGAGCTGGAACTTGGCTCTCCCCTGGCCCAGCTGACTATGGGGCCCCCAGGAGGACAGATGGGCTTTGAGTGTTTGCCCATCATCTCTGGGGGTCCCGGAAGCAGCCAGATGAGACTCGCCCGCCACATTAACCACCATTTTCACTGTCTGGACGCTGACCCTAAGTCTTGCAGCAACGTGGTCCATCAAACTAGTGGATACAGTTATGTCCTTTAATGTACTGCATTCTATGATGTGTAGGAAAGGTAGGTGGGAGGGAGAGATAGAGAGGAGAGAAAGACATACAGAACCCACCAAGTAGTTGAGGTGTGGGAGGGGGAGGGAGGTGGGGACATTGGTGATGGGAGATGGGTTCGGGTGGAGGGATGGGTGTTGGAACACTGTAGAACCAAAACTCGAGCATGAGCATTTTGCAATTGTATGTCTAAATGTGGTGTCATAAAATTAGGGGGGAAATTTTTAAAAAAGAGATTAAAGGGAGGAACAAAGATTTGGGACAAGATGTTGACAATGTGCCTGAGTAGGAGGAATAATTATATCTTTGTGTGAGATTCAAAAGAAAGTGTGGCATTCACTTTCACACCAAATAATGAAAGTATAAATTATATTCATGTCCTTCTAAAAGTGTACCTGGCAACTTAAAATTTAATTGTATAAGGGCCAGAGTGATAGTACAGCAGATCGGGCACTTACCTTGCTCTTGGCCAACCTGAGCTCTATCCCCAGCACTGTGTATGTCCCTGAGTACCGTCAGGAGTGGCCCCCTAGCACAGCCAGTAGTAGTAATCCCTCAGAACACACACAAGACGTAAATAACTTCAGGAAGCCATAAAACCAAAAAGCGTTTGTAAAGACAAGAAATTGATCTTTAAAAAGTTATAGGGGTGGTTCAGCAATAGTACAGCGGGTAGAGTGTTTGCCTTGCATGTGGCTGCTCTGCCCCAAGCATAACCAGCAGTAATTCCTGAGTGCAGATCCAGGAGTAAGCCCTGAGTACCACAGGGAGTGCCCCCACCACCACCACAAAAAAGAAAATTTTTAAGCTATTTTAGGATAGGGCTGGAGCCAGGTGTGGCCCAGAAACAAAAAGCGAGATCGCACCCGAGACAAGGCATTTGCCTTAGCATGGGCTGTGGTGGCCACAACCCGGGTTTGAGCCCCCAGCATATAGTCCCACATGTAGTCCCCTGAGCACGGCACAGAGCCGTGAATAGCCCCTGAACACCACCAGAGGGTCGCTCCTCAGCACTCCTGGTGTGACACAAAAAGCAAACAAAAACGCAATTTTCTGCCTGCTCGATTCACATCAGCTCAACACCTGAAGACTAGACCTGCTCTGGAGGCAGTTCATGGCAGGAACCAAGGCCTTGGTCAGAATCAGAATGAAGAGACCACTAGAATTCGGAGGCCTGTTTCTTGGCAATCCCCTAGCAACTGGACTGAGCAACTCAACAAAGATATCTATACCACCTGACCCTCAGAAAAGACACATCTGTACTGCCTAACCCTCAGAAAAGACACAACTATACCCTACCCCTCAAGATACATCTATAACGCCTACCTAACCACCCTCAAAAAGGTGCGCCGACCCTCAAAAAGATGCATCTATACCGCCTAACTCTCAGTGCTCACTGAGAAGGGACTCAGTGCTCTCTCCTGTCTCAGGGGGCACCTCGTACTTTCTTGGACTTGTTCTCATTTTCTTTTCTAAAACTGTTTCCCTGGCATCTGGAATTCCTTTCAGCAAGAGAAACTCCAGTTTTTCAGCAAGGATCTCCAGAGGGGCTTGGAGCTGACTTCTCCCTTTTCTGTAATGAATGTGACATTGCTTCAGCCTGAGACTGGAGGGTGGGGGGGAGTGGGGGGGGAGCACAGGGATTTGCTTCTGTTCCAGCCCACGGAGATTCTTGATCTCAAGCATCCGAAATGGGAAACAAGTCACCAGAGTCAAGAGTCCGATGCAGAAAAGATTTCATTTAAGAGAAGGGTAAAGAAATGAAAAAAGGGAAGGAAGCCTTCCCAAAGTGGGAGTGCATCTCCTAAGCAGGATTACCTTCTCTCTATAGCTCCTTACCTAAGGCAATGGATGAGAACATTTCATTGGGTTTAAAGTGAAGCCAGAGCACATATACTAAAGAGCAACAAGTGCTGGCGTGGATGTGGGGAAAAGGGGACACTCATCCATTGTTGGTGGGAATGCCGACTGGTACAACCTTTCTGGAAAACAATATGGACATTCCTCCAAAGACTAGAAATTGAACTCCCATTTGACCCAGCCATACCACTCCTGGGAATCTACTCTGGAAAACACCATCCCTACTTTTATGTTCATAGCAGCATTATTCACAATAGCCAGAATCTGGAAACAACCAGAGTGCCCGAGAATCGATGACTGGATAAAGAAGCTTTGGTGTTGGAGGACAGATTTAGCTATTCTGGGAGTTTTGTTGTTTTGCCCACTCCCAGCTTAATCTATTTAAGCCAAGGTTCATTCTAATGAGACCTCTCTTCTATGTAAACACTGCTAGAGGGTGTGGCAGTTACAGAAGTCACCTTGATTGAATAACTTCTGACTTATATATCTACTAAGACTTCTATGTTTTCTAGGTTGGGCACAGCTCCTCTTTATACCCACTGCACCCAACGTGGGACAGTTAGAATTTACCAGGAGACTACCACCCTGGCTACGTTGAGACTATAGGAAGACTCTAGGAAGGATCATTCTAGTTTGCTCTAAGCAGGCGAGTGTGACCCTTTCAGTACACGAGAACAAGATACTCAGAATCACCCTGGTGCAGATACTAATAAGGACCTTGTGGGTACCATCTAGATTACTTGAAGCTCATGAAATTAAGATATATTACTTTATATCAGCCCTTTCTCTCTCTCCAGTGTTTTACATAAGAGATATTCTCAGGATTAGTCCTTGGCTAACCTTTGTTTATACCTGCAATAGGGTGTGGCACTACACTCTGTTTAGAGTTCTTTGTTGACATGACCCTCCCGGTTGGATTACTTTGGTGTATATAAGGCGACTGACTTGAGGCCCCTTCACTTTGGGCCTTTTCGCTTTGGCTTTTGGTTCCTGCGGCTTTTGGCTTTTGGCTCTTTGGCTCTTTGGCCTTTTGCTCCTTTTTCTGGGTAGGACTCAGCTCAGGTGAGATCCTCTCTCTTTGGTGGGAGACTTAAGCTCTTTTGTATGGTCTAAGTTCGGACCAGAGCTAGAGTTTATTCATTGTATTGGAGTGCTGTGGAAAAGCTTTTTTTTTTTTTACTATTAAACCTTTTTTGGAACTGCACCGGACTCTTGAGTTTTTATCAGTTCTCCCAGCCGTCCTCGGAGGTAGAAGAGAACTTCTGTCCCGACACTGTCGGGGACCCGGCAGCATTCCCCAACACTTTGGTACATCTACACAATGGAATACTATGCAGCTGTTAGGAAAAATGAAGTTATGAAATTTGCCTATAAAAGGATGGACATGGAAAAGATCATGTTGAGTGAAATTAGTCAGAAGGAGAGAGACAGATATAGAATGTGTTTATTTGCATGACATAAATATATATGTATTTATTATGATACCAATATCCAAGGTCAAGTGAAACATGTATCAGGAGGTCTTGTCAAAGGTGGAAATTATCACAAATGTGTGGGAGTCAGAGGCTAGGTAAGACAGAAAATGGAATAGTGTGCTAACAATTGTCAAAAGTACTAATACCAACCTAGAACTGAGCATTAAATACAGGCAAAAAGATACACATGACAACCCTTTAATGTATGTTCTGTAATCCGCACTCTGGAAGGGAAGGAAAAGAGAGATAGAGAAAGGGAAAGAAATAAAGAACCTGCCATGGAGGCGGGCTGGGGAGGGGTGAGTGAACCGGGGACATTGGTGGTGGGAGATGGGCACTTGTTGCAGGACTCCTCTAAGGGCCGCTGCATCTGCTCTGAATTGCCACCTGCAAATCACTTTGTAGATAAGGGGGTAGTCTAAATGTGGCAGTTTATCTGACCTTGTATGCTGTACTAGCTGGTATAAATATTCTCCCATGCTACCACAATCATCGTGGGACTAGCTAGATCTTACCAGCATATTAGCCTGGCCACGCAGGACCCCTGGGTAATTAGACCAGAGAGAAATGCTGTTTGCTTCCAAGCAAACAAGCATGGCTCCCTGATATACTCAAAGGCAACTAAAATACAAAACTACAATGAAGTAGAAGAGACTTGTGAAGGCTTGGAGAAATATTTAACTGGCATTAGTATTAGTCTTTGGTACAGAGACATGCCATCTCAGAAACCCCCTTCTCTACCCTATAAAGGCATTTCCAGGCAGATCTTGGCTCAAAACATTAGCATACTAAAGGGCCTAGGTGAGGTGCAGGGAGGGATTACCTAAGGGCATTTGATTCTCCCTGCTTTCCATAACAGTGGAAGGTCTGAGTTGGAGGGGTATAAACTAGCCGGTTTCCTCTCTCGCACGCTTCTTTGTGGGCTCTCCCTTTGTGAGCGCTCACCCTTCTTGGAAGTCTTGTCTTCTTCTCCTTTTACAAAGCCTTTACACATGGTGGCCGCCATCTTGACCTACACGTGGCTGGGGTTCTAGCCTGGAATCCTAAGCACCGGGCTTTTCCTTTTGCTGATTTGTATGCCTGAACCTGTGATAAGTAAAGCCTTTTAAAACTGCATCGGATTCCTGAGTTTTCATCCATTCCTCGCCGGCTTCGGAGGTAGAAGGGAACTTGCTTCCCGGTACTGTCGGGGACCCCGGCGGCGCGCCCCGACAGGCACTGGTGGAGGGATGGGTGCTGGAACACTGTATGACCAAAACCCAAATATGAACATCTTTGTAATTGTATATTTCACGGTGGTATAATAAAATACTTACAAAAATTTTAAAAAAATAAAGTGAAGCCAGAGCACAGTCAGAGAGATAGTACAGCGGATAGGGTATTTGCCTTGCATGCGGCTGACCTGGATTCCATCCTGGCATCCCATTTGGTCTACAGAGCACCACCAAGAGTGGTTACTGAATGCAGAGCCAGGAAATGGCGGGTGGCCCTAAGCATTAGCAGGTGTGACCCCTCCAAGAAGGTATGCTGGGATACAAGCAGGAAGGGATAGGTGCGGAGAGCAACATGTAAGAGTCTGGTGCCAAGAAACAAGACAAGGAGAAGGGCCGTGAATCCATGAGAGCCTTTCAAATTCTCTTGATGTTTAGTGCTGAAGTTGCAGGCAAGTAGCTGGGGCTGAGGGACAGTATATAGCAAGGGGCCGGCAGTGAGTTCCTTGGACATGATAAAACCAAAATGGGGTTTGAAGAAGTTACTCTGTCACTAGCTGAAAGCACGATTGCCAGACCTGCTTTATGGACACAGGAGGTGAGGCCTCATAATACTCTCAACTGGTTCCAGCTCAGGCCCAGAGAAGGCTGGACCGCAGTCCCACACCCTGCCTCTGCCCACTCGGAGAGAAGCTCCAGCAGGAGCAAAGGTTTATGATAAGGATGTGGAGGAAGACCACCAAAAGTTTCAAATGCCATAGCAATGGACTCTAAAGTAGGTAGAAAGCCTCATGTGCGGCAGCTCAGAAGAAACCCTAAAAAGCCAACTCACAAAGGCAAGCACGTGTCTCTCCGTTCTGGGTTGTCCCATGTCTACACCTGAGGCGTGTGCTGTCAGCTCTCTCTGCCTCAGGGGAAGCCTACATCCCCCTCACTCGCTCACTCTCGCTCTCCTTCCCTCTCTCTCCCTCTGTCTTCCCCCTTTACCTTCCTCATAGTCTCTAAGTTGTTTTACTTCACTATATCACTGTAACTCCTGAAATTCTTTTCAGTGAGGCCACTTGTATCACTTGTCTTCCCGTTGAGAGAGACAGATATAGAATGATTGCATTTATGTGCATGACATAAATATATATGCATATATATACATATTATGATACCAATATGCAAGGTAAGGTGAAATGTGGATCAGAAGGTCTTGCCAAAGGTGGAAACTACCACAAATGTGTGGGAGCAGAGGTTAGATAAGACAGAGAAAGGAACAGTGGACCAATAATTGTCAAAAGTCTATTACAATCCACAACATGTAAAAGAGGGAAGAGAGAAAGAGAGAGAAAGAAAGAGAAAGAGAAAGAGAGAAAAGAGATGGAGAACCAGCCACGGAGGCAGGCTAGGGAGGGGGAGGGTATCGGGGACATTGGTGGTGGGAGGTGGGCACTGGTGGAGGGATGGGTGCTGGAATACTGTATGGCTGAAACCCAAACATGAACATTTTTGTAATTGTCAAAAAAATAAATGTTAAAAAAAAAGCATAAAAACATTTGTCTTCCCGTTGTTCATAGGTCTGCTTGAGCGGGCACCAGTGACAGCCCCATATGTCCCTGTCTCGTGCTAGTGTAGCCCAAGGGCATCTGCTCTCTCCAGGAACATGAAGAGCCTCAAACCATTCATCCAGGTCATGGGAATGAGGTCTATAATTGTTACTGTTTTTTGGCATATCAAATATGACAAAAACGGTGAGGGCAAGTCAACCTGAAAAGCCTGGGTAAGGTCAGGAGAACTGACTCTCCTTCCTGCAAAGAGCAATTCCTCTCTCCAGCCTGAGCCCCACGGCTCCCTGACATCGGGTGGCAGCGATCATCCTCTGCCCCACAGAACAAGCGGACATCAGGTGCAGCTTGACAGCTGCCTTGTGAGGGCTAGGGGGTCATGAGCTTCTGTGCCGCAGCACAGAGCTGACTTCTCTCTGTGAGCTCCCTGGACAACAGGTGGATAAGGGGGTAGATAGACTTTTCCTCTCTCCTTCTTCACACAAGCCACCCAGGGAACGTCCACTAGCAACAATTTCTCTGCTAAATTTTTTTTTTTTTTCCTTTTTTCTTGGGGATTGCAGGGCCAGGGGTACGCAGCAATGCTCAAGGTTCATTCCTGGCTGTGTTCAGAGATCTCACCTGGCGGTGTTCAGGGCCCCATTTCAGGGGCTGGGAATCAAGCCAGGGTCAGACATGCAAGGCACGTGCCTTGGTTCCTATATTATCTCTCCAGACCAAATCTCTCTGGGTGCTGTCTCGTTTACTCCATCTCCTAAGAGCTCAGTATTTGTACCTCAAAGATGTATGAGGAACATACACTCACCATTCTTTCAGGAATGGTGTTTAGGCATCTTCCTTTCATAGCATCTTGGTTTTATTATTTAAAATTTATTGTTAATTTTATTGTTAAAACCAAAGGAAATAACATTGCAGGGAGGTCCCCTATGTAGCTGCCCAAACCATATTGGTGAGTGGATTTCAGGTACAAGTAGACAGTTGCCTTGGCAAGGTTGGCAGGACCTGAGAGTCCACAGCTAACAGGAGCTTATGCAGACTGTGCCAGTGCTGACCCTCACCTCCCCAATGTGTTGGCAAGCCAGGCTGGAGCTTGGTAACACTCTCCACTATGCCACTTGGCACTTCCCTGTTGCAGGACTCCTCTAAGAGCCCCTTTCTCTACCTTAGAAAGGTTTTTCCTAGCGGATCTTGGCTCAAAACATTAGCATATAAAAAGACATTGGGTGAGGCGCTGGGAGAAATTACCTGAGGGTATTTGACCCTGCCAGGAGAAGTTTACATTTGGCTTGCAGCTCCTCCCAGCTCTGCTGGGAGGCTTTGAATTTTCATCTCTAGATAGCTCAGCCCAGAATGGGCTGGGCTGGGGAGTTTGGGCGGATTTCTGGCTATAAAATAAGCTGCAAGAAGAAAGAAGCTTTTTTTTCCCCCTTTTGCCATTTCGGCTTCCCTTAGCTTTTTTGCTTCTCTCCATTCTCTGTTGGGCCTCAACATGTGGTGGCAGCCATCTTGGCCTGCACCTGGCTGGGGCCTAGCTGGGACCACAGAGTCCGAGGTTATCCCTGCTCTTGGATTGTATATTGGAACCTGTAATAGTTAAAGCCCTTTTAAAACTGCATCAGATTCCTGAGTTTTCATCCATTCCTCGCCCGGCCGGAGGTAGAAGGGAACTTCGCTTCCCGGAACTGTTGGGACCCCGGCAGAGCTTCCCTGACACTTCCTCACACGCTCTAACTCCCTCTTTTCTCTTTTTGCTTTCGGGGAATACCCAGAGGCACTCAGGGCCTACTCTTAACTCTCTGCTCATGGATTAATCCTGGCAGGGGCTGAAAGGACTGTCTAGGGTGCCAGGAATGGAACCCAGGCCAGTTGCATGCAAGGCAAACACCCTACCAGCCCCGGTTCTCTCTTTCCACCTGCACTTGTCACCAGCAGCTAAGGCTGTCTTTCTTGTTCTGGCATGACAGCGGGCGTCCACTTGATGACGGGACTTTCACACATGCTTGCCAGGGTGCAGGCGCTCTCGTGCATATGCTCATTTGCAGCTGTGCAGCTCCCCAGAGGTTACACACTTAAGTGCTCACATACACTTCATTTTGGTGCACTGAAAAACACTTATTCCAGTGCCCAGGCTTGGTCCCAAATGGCAGTATCATAGAGTGGTGCTGTGTGTTGACTGAAACAAACTGTTTCCGTACTTGGATTAAAAAGAACTTTCATTTTCCTGAAGTTCAGGGAGGAAGAAGTTTAGACAGTTAAGTTAGCAGCTTCCTCCCTTCTTCAGTATAGACTTCAGCCTTTCTACCATTTTGGCAAGTAGGAAAGAAGGGCAATGTACATTTGAAAAGATTTAGGAAGAGACCAAGCATTTGTCTTGGCAGGGATGCGCCTTCCGGCCTGAACCTGAAGCCGCCTTTCTACTGTGGAGGTCCAATTAGGAAATATTCTAGGTGAGAGGAAATACGATTTTTGAGATAAGGATTTAATGATAAAATATATTAGGACTCCCTGCCCAGGTGCTAAGAGTCTGCCTACTTACCTTTGCAGCTTTAAGAAGAGACTGGAATGTGGATTTTGGTGCAGATGATTATCTGCAATACTTTTCTGAGTCAAAGGAAGCTTTGGGAAGAATCTCCCAATTGTTTATCCCCAATTGTCTATTCCATATGGGGAAGTCACTCGCAGGACAACCTTGCAAGTCAGGCTCCCAGGCACTTATGGACCCCTGTACCTCTGTTTGGTTACTCTTGAATATTTAGTTTCCAGTTTCCAGTCTTTATGCTCAGATTTTGACTTTCATTTAGATTCAGCAGAAGCGGGTAGGGGGAACTCCAGGTGAATTGAGTTGGTCCCTTTGAATTTCACCAACAGAACAGGGAGCCCATCAGGATAAGTGATGGGATGGCTAAGTGGAATATGGCAGCAGATAAAAGGAAGCCCTCGGTTTTGTCAAGGTAGAATCTACCACAAGCGTGTGGGAGTCAAAGGTTAGGTGAGACAGAGAAGGGAACTGTGTGCTAATAATCATCAAAAATGGTAATACCAGCCTAGAACTGAGCATTAAATATAGGCAAAAAGATACACCGGATAACCTCTAAATGTATTGCAATCCACAATGTGTAAGAGAAGGAAAGAGAGAGAGAGAGAGAGAGAGAGAGAGAGAGAGAGAGAGAGAGAGGATATAAAGAATTTGCCATATGGGGCCGGGCGATAGCCTAGCGGGTAGGGCATTTGCCTTGCACGCGGCCGGCCCATGCCTGCCGGCCAGGATTCGATCCCCATCATCCCATATGGTCTCCTGAGCACCACCAGGAGTAATTCCTGAGTTCAGAGCCAGGATAACCCCTCAGCATTGCCGGGTGTGACCCAAAAAGAAAAAGAAAAAAAAAGGAAGCCCTCGGCCCCACCTCTCTCTTCTCACTCTCTCACTGCGCCCTCTCCTCTCTCTTCCTGAGCCTGCAGAATCGGGAATCGGGGAGGGGCTGAGCTCCCGGGGCAGATGGCAAAGTGCAGCTAGGCCGCACATGCCCAGACCGGGGCAGAGCACAGGCAGGGTCAGCCAGCCGGAAAGCTCGGGTCCAAGCAGGGCTCAGTCACCCAGGCAGTGATAAGCCGTGGAGCACCCACACCCACATGGTCGTGGCCCAACACCAGGAAAGCTGGCACAGGATGACAGGAATTGCTGGGCTACAGATGGGAGGCCTAGTGACAGGTGCTCAGGGCTCTCACGCATACACAAGCGGCCATGGCAGGTGACTGAGGAGAGCGTACACGGGGCAGAGAGTGGCGCAGGGAGAGGACCTGGCCATCCATCACGGGAGGCGAGTAGACTTCATGGGACAAGACAGGAAGGTTAGACACAACGAAAGAGCTGCCATCCGGCTCTCCCTAGCTCAGCTGACCATGAGGCTTCTGAGAGGAAAGATGGGTTTTAGGAGTGGGCCCATCACCTCTGTGGGGCCTCGGAAGCAGCCGGATGAGACTCACTCATCGCAATAGCTGCCATTTTTACTGTCCGGACGCCACAGCACATCAGAGCCCGCCCAGGGAGAGACACTGATCTCAAGACCAGATTAACAGAGTGCCGAGTTCAAGCCCAGGTAGGTGGCCCTCGGAGGCGGGAGTTACCAGGCATGGCATTCATGAGATGGAGATGGGGCCACCCCTTGAGTCCTGTGGCAACACCCACGAACTGCCCCAGTGCAACCGGCCATAGCATTCAGAGACACAGAGACAACGGGAGAGCTGGCATCCAGCTCTCCCCAAATCGTGTGGTCACTTGCGACCGTGCAGTCCATCAAACTAGTGGAACCAATCATGTCCTAGAATATACTACAATCCACAATGTGTAAGAAAGGGAAGAGAGGAGAGAGAGAGAGAGAGAGAGAGAGAGAGAGAGAGAGAGAGAGAGAGAGGAGATACAGAACCCACTATGGAGGCAGGCTGGGGGAAGGGGGAAGGAGGTGGGGACATTGGTGATGGGAGATAGGCACGGGTGGAGGGGATGGGTGTTGTAACACTGTAGAACCAAGATTCAAACATGAACATCTTGTAATTGTATATCTAAGGGTGGTATAATAAAATAATTTTTAAAAAAGACAGGAAAGTTGTTCACAGTTGACCAAGGCAGGACTGATGACGTCGCTCACAAGTAAAGGAAAGGCCTGAACATCTGGAGAGGGACCCGGACCCTTCCACTTTATGTGTGCAATTAACTCTAACTTTTAATTCTCCCTGTTTTTGTACACAAATCTTTCATACAATTCTTAGCACAGAAAATCCACTTCCACACTAACAGTTTCTCTCAATAAAGTGCTAAATTTTTGGGGACCGGAGCAATAGTTCAGCAAGTGTGGCATTTCATAAAAATGTGTTCAATCAGTTCAATCCCTGGCATCCCATATGGTCCTCCGAGCACCACTGTTAACAGGAAGGTGGATTTTCCTGTGCTGGTGGGTTCTTGAGAATTGTGTGACAGATTTGCATACAAAACTCGCAAGATTGAAAGTTAGTTTAATGTGCAGAAAAAGGTAGATGGTTCCAGGTCCCTTTCCAGATGACCAGGCTTCTCTTATACCTGTGAACGACGTCCACTAGTCCTTTCCCCTGACACTGCCTGGTCCATGAATGACTTCCCTGTCCTGCCCCTACGCAGTCTACTCAACTCCCTTGAATAGCCAGGTCCCTGCACTGCTCGCTCTGTCCAGTGTACACTTTCCCAGTCTCCAGCCACAACCACAAGCATGCGGGCAAGATCCCTGTGCTCTGTACCTGCCTCTGGGCCTCCCAACTGTACCCCGGAAGTTCCTGTCCTCCTGTCCTGGATTTCCTTAGTATCCAGCCATGTCCCTGTGCACATGGGTGAGACTCCTGTGCTCAGTACCTTGCCACTACCTGGGCATCCAAGCCCTGCGTGTTCCTGAGTTATCCTGGGCCGCCAAGCCCAGCCTGTACCTCTACTGCCCTTGCATGCCCTGCAGGGCCTACCGTACTGGGCCCTGTGTCTGGGCATGCCGCCTACTTGATCCGGGGGGGGGGGAGAGGAGAGAGAGAGAGAGAGAGAGAGAGAGAGAGAGAGAGAGAGAGAGAGAGACTGGGGGCTTCCTCCTATCTGCTGCCAAATCCACCCCCAGGCATCCCATTCTACATTCTATCTGCTTGCAACAAAAAAGCCATCATTTTTAATGATTAATCCATCCAGTCCCTGACATTTATTATCTGTTTTTCCCATTGTGTTGTTAGCACAGAAACAGATTTCTGGGCTCTGAGCTCTTGAGAATTGTATCAAAAATTTGCATGCAGAGCCAGTCAGAATGATATTACAGTGGGCAGGGATATTGCAAGTGCTTTTCTTACAAGCAGCAGGCCTAGGTTGATCTTTGACACCCCATGTGGTCCCCCAGTACCAGGAGGAGTGAAGCCTGAGCACAGAGCCAGGAGTAGCCCCTGAGCACCGCCAGCTATGACTCAGAAAAAAAAAAGGATTTTCATACAAAACTCAGATGTTTTGGGGCCTGAGGAATAATACAACAGGTGGGCATTTACCTTGTACACAGTCAACCAGTGTTCAATTCTCAGCATCCCATACGATCCTAGAGCACTGCCAGGAGTGATTCCTGAATGCAGAGCCAGGAGTAACCTCTGAGCGTCACTGGGTGTGGCTCAAAAATCCAGCAAAAACAACTCAGATGCTTAAGAAATTCAAGTTTAGGGGCCAGAGTGATAGTACAGCAGGTAGGGTGTTAGCCTTGCATGCAGCCGACATGGGTTCAATCCCCTGGAGTCCCATATGGTCCCCTGAGCACTGCCAGGAGTAACTTCTGAGTGCAGAGGCAGGAATAATCCTTGAACATCACCAGGTGTGACCCAAAAAGCAAAAAAAAAAAAAAAAAGAAAAAGAAAGAAGAAGAAATTCAAGTTTGTTACATAGCTCAGGTAGCGGGACTGAGGTCCTGTTCAGTGTCGAGACATCTCCTTTCCCCGTGGGCAAAGCCACTCATCCTGGTCCAGATTCCCACAACCTGGCCCTGTGCTTCCTAGTCGGGAAGCGTAAGATAACCTGGGCTCGGCTCTCCACTGGCTCTGTCCAATCCACGAGTCCCTAGTCTGGAACTCTGTCACTGTGTCCCCTTGACGGGCCCTGCTGCCTATGTAACCTTTCTCTGGGCTGTTCTAGGACTGTGCCACAGCAGCTCCCTGTCCCCTCGGCTTTCCTTAGTCTCCAGCTCTGGTCACATGCACGTGGTAAGAACCTTTGCTGTGCTGCAGTCCGTCAGGATGAAGATGCTGAGCTGGAGAGAGTTTCCTGGTTGGGGGCTTCCTTTGTTTCCCACTATTTCCCTACCCTCAGTGTCCCCTTACCTATTTTGACTGAATATCATTTTTGGAAGGCAAAAGTTTAAGTGCTCAACTAAATCAGCTCATTTGCCTGGTACCCCTCCCTTTCCCTCCCACCGTAACAGTGCCAGCGTTAATGAACCTACCAGTGGTGGCATTGTGGATGTTATTTTCCTTGAAGGTTCCTATTAGGAATGTGGATAGGTGGACTTGAGGAAGGCCTGTCAGTGTGTTTTTACAGACTCTACCTAACCATCGGTCATCATCCTCAGACACACAAGCATTTTATTAATTTTTTTTTATTCTGATTCTGGAAAGAGCATCCTTCAAACTTGGGGTCCAAGATTTGGCTCAACAAGCTGACCACATGCTTAGCATGTGAGAGACCCAGGTTTGATCCCCAGTACCATATGATCCCTGTGCAACACCAGGAGTTACCCTCAGAGTTGGGAGTCACCCCTGAGCTACTGTGGTCCAAAAACAAGATAACAAAACTTGGGGATGATCTAGCCCAGTCCTAGGTGGTAACTCATCGTAGTAATCTATGTCAGTCATAGTAATCTAGTTTTGGAGAGAGAAAAAAAATTAAAATATGCTGGATGTGGAGAGATGGAGCAAAAGCATGCTCTGACGCTGAGGGTTTGGTCCCTTGCCCCACATGGTTTCCCAAGCACTGAGCAGCAAGCAGGTATTTTCAGTTGGGCCTCACTGGGCACGTCACTCTCATCTGTGCTGCAAAAGAGTGTCAGGCCTAGGTTCTGGGACTAAGGAAGATTCTCCCATCCCACACCCCCCCCACATCCCTAAGGGCTGAGCCAATGTTTCTGGACCTGTATTGTGGTCAAAACTGACTCAGTCTTGCTGCTTAGTCATGGAAAACAACCCAAAAACACCTTGCAGCTGAAGAATTCCTCATTGAATGTTTCTGGAGCCGAAGAGATTGTTTCAAGGAAAAGGCACTTGCCTTAAATGTGGTCAATTCCAATTTGATTCCCGGCACTGCTTTTGGTGGCCTGATAGGACAAGGGCATGTTTTGGAGTCAACCCGCCTGTGCCCCACCTGTTCTTTTGTTATGAAAACCCCTTCCTGTGACCATGCAGAAAGGATGGTTGTTCTGGGGACATGAACCCATCATCTTCCAATATGCTGGTCCTCGAGTCCCACGAAGCAGAGCCTGCAGATATAGTGGTCAAAACCAGAGCCTCCGGATTAAGTTGCTTCTGGCCCCTCTCCTTTTCCTTTGATGCCTCTGTTTTATCAGTTTGCTTGAAGGACTCATTATTTCTCGTTTTATTGTACTTTTCCGTGCTGGGTATCAAACCCAGTTCTCCTGTATGCAAAGCAAGATCTGTGCCCCTGGACCCCAACGCTCTGTTTTTTCCTTAGGGTTCAGATTTGCATCCTATATTTTGTTATCTCTAGTCTTTGTAACTTGATGTTATCAGTCCCTGATGCTCCAAGAAAAGCACTCACCCCCTCCCATTAAGAATACTGGACTGATTCTGAGTTTCATTCATGTTTTGTATTATGTGCAGTTTTTGGAGTCTGGGGGGTTCATCTGAAGGTTCAGGGAAGTTTCCATGATTATATATGACATTTTATGTGGTGGAGTGTTTTGTTTGTTGGTTCGCTGAGACCTGTGCCCAGCTTGGTCTGCAGAGAGCAGGGGACACTCCCATGGGTGCTGGGGGACCATGTAGTGTTGGGGGATTGAACCCAGGCTTCTGACACGCAAAGTATGAGCTCCAACCCACGACCTATCTCTCTAACCATAAGGAAAACTTTTTTTTTTTTTTCGCTTTTTGGGTCACACCTGGCGCCGCTCAGGGGTTACTCCTGGCTCTGCACTCAAGAATTACTCCTGGCAGTGCTCGGGGACCGTATGGGATGCCAGGCCGGCACAGGTGGGCCGCGTTCAAGGCAAACGCCCTACCTGCTGGGCTATCGCCGGCCCCTGGAAAACTATTTTTAAATGAATATTTCTCTTCTTTCTTTCCTTTTTTTGTTCTCAAATATTCACAATTGAACTATCTCTTAAAAACAAGGATATGTGTCTGGAAGTTTAGTGAACAAAGCGATCTTGTTTTATGTTGGGGCTTTGCATCTTCCCTTTATCTTTTAGTTTCGGCTTCTGCATGCATCATTAAAATTGATATGATTCGTGGGGACTTACCTAACCCAGACACCTTTTTAAATGTAAGCTGGGAGCCCAGGAGGTATGTCAGTGGTCAGGGTGACTACTTTGAGCATAGTCAAATGCAAACTCCTGTACTACATAACACCCCAGTACCATCAGGGATAATCCTGGAGGCCCTTGAGAGAGTGGGTGGCTTGTGCTTCTTGGTGTCATCTTTGAAAAGCACAGGAATAGAAAAGAGGAGCTTTATTGGCAATGAAATAACTGAAATTGAGATGAGCCAGAGATACTGTACAATAGGTAACGCACTTTCCTTGCATGGGGCTCACCTGGGTTTGATCTTTAGCACCATGTATAGTCCCAAGCCCTGCCAGGAGCCATCCATGAGCGCAGAGGAGCCAGGAGTAAGTTTGAACCCCGCCAGTTGTGATCCAGGAGAAAAAAAATCACTAAGTAAAAAGAAGCCATTCATGTTAGGATGTCCACCAGCACAGTCTGGAGAACAAACTTCAAGAGAGAGAGTTGGGGGAGGGCGCAGGAGGCAGGGGTGTATGCCTGGCTTTATGCCCAGCAGGAGACAGTGTGTAATAGCTCATTCATATTCTAGTAGTTTTCCAGGAAACTCATACATATTCATGAGAGAACAATGAGCATGTGCAATGATTGAAGATCATAAAGACACATCTCAAGTCAACAGAAAATGGCAGAGAAACATCATTGGGTGTGCAATGGGGTATGTTTCTTAGTAGAGTCATGAAGGCAAAGAGGCTAGAGGTCAGAGGATTCTTCTTCACAGTCATTCACTGCACACTATGGCCAGACATCCACTAAGGCCAGACTGATACGACTAGTCCAGGGCCTTGTCAGGGCAAGTGTGTTCTTGAGGTTTTGCTTTTACTCCATCAGGGCCAAAAAATGCAAGGGGGCAGTTTCTCCAAGGAGAAGATGTCCCCTCAAAACTACAATGGCCTGTCTTAGCTTTTCCTAACTCCAGAGAGTCCTCCTAAAGTTGGAGTGGAGGTGATGGGGGAAGACAACAGGGGCAATTGGAAAACACTTGCCCCTGTCTCCTGGATTCAGGGAACACACCATTGAAGAGACTAGAGAAGCGGAAAGGGAAGGACATCGCCCATGAGGGTAGGAGAGGGCTCTCCTAGGCATCATTCCCTAAACACATTCCCCCAAATGTTAGCAAGAACTGGTCCCTGAGACTCTTGGTATCTTAAGATTTTAGGCTCACAATTCAGGTCATGGGGAGAGGGGGCTCAGTATAGAGTTCTAGCCTTGCATGTGGGAGGCACTAGGTTCAGTTCTGAGCTTCCCATGCTGCTGGGAGGGTAACCAGGAAGGCTCTGTTCCCTGTAAGAGGCTGAGAGAGCTACAGGCATAATGGAAGTGGTAGGCTCCATCCTCAAAATTCACGTCTGTGGGGTCACAAGAAGGGATTTTTTTTTGTTTGGGGGCCACATCTGACTCTGCTCTGTTCATGGCTCGCTTCTGTCAGACTTGGGGGAAGACATGTGGTGCCAGGAATTGAACCTGAGATGGCAGCAGCACGTAAGGCAAATGCCCTAGCCACTGTTCTATGACTTTGAACTGGCTCACATTCTTAAATATTAATATATGTAACATTTGGGGCCAGGTGTGGTTATCAATATTAATATATGTAACATTTGGGGGCAGATGTGGTTTATATACATATAAATGTATATATACGTATATATATATGCATTTATAAACCACACCTGCCCCCAAATGTTACATATTTATATAAACCACACCTGCCCCCAATATATTTATTTATATATACATTTTCACTTGTACAGCATATACACATATAACAATTTTCACTTCATCTCTCTAATGCTAACATTTGGGCAGTTTGAAACCCATAGCCAGGTAGTGGCAGATATAAAACCAGAAAAAAACATATTGAAAATTTGCCATCGGAGAGTGCTAGAATAGGAAAGGCACAAGCTTCCCAATTCCCTCTCGAGCACCGAGAATGCTTTGCAGGAGACTAAGCCCCGCAGCGAGGGGGCTCGAGGGGTGTGGACAAGATGCCTGCAAAGGAAGACACCCCCCCTCCCCACCCCCTACACACCCTCCGGTAGACCCGCGGAAGCGGGGAAGGAGGTGCGAGAAGGGCGGAGCGTTTTTCCTCCGAACCTCACGGGGGGCGCTGCTGCCCTCGCGACGGCCGGCGCCCCGGAGGCGCCTCCCGCTCGCCTTTTCCCGGCGGAAATGCCCGGGCGATGACGGAAACCCGAAGGGAGGGGAGAGAAAGAGCGAGAGAGACGGGGCCAGAGTGCCGGGAGAGGCCGGCGCGCGGGAGGTGGCAGCGGTTTGTCGTCCAGCGGCGGCCGCTACGCCGAAGAGCCGCGCCGAGCTCCCAGCGGAGCCGGGGGCGCGCGGCCGTGCGGCCGGGGGCGGGCGGGGGGCTGCTCGGGAGCGCGCGCCCGGGCGGCCCGCGGGGCTCGGGCGGGGCGCGGGGCTCTGGGCCGCGCTCGGCGGCTCCTTCCTCTCCCGCTGGGAGCTGGAGGCGGCGGCGGCGGCGGAGGCGGCAGAGGAGGCGGCGGCCGAGGGAGCGGGTGGGGGCAGGGAGGGGGAGGGGAGGCGGCGGGGCCGGGGAACGCGCCGCCATGGACGACAAGGCGTTCACCAAGGAACTGGACCAGTGGGTCGAGCAGCTGAACGAGTGTAAACAGCTGAACGAGAATCAAAGTGCGGACGCTGTGCGAGAAGGTGAGCGAGGCCCGAGGGGCCGGGCTGCCGCGGGAGGGGACGTCGAGGCCCTGCGGGGCCCCGGGCCAGTCAGCCGCTTCCGGGGGCGGGGGGCGTTGAGCCGCCCTCCGGGGCTGCCTGGGACCCCCGCCCCCATCCCGCCCCGAGCCTAGGGTCCCTCCGGATGGAGGGGGCTGCAGGACTGCGCCCCCACAGCCCGCGCCGAAGTTGGATGGGGGAGGGGGCGGCGGCTCCCCACACTTTCTGAGGCTGGCCTGGGGGGCGATGCCCGGGACGCCCCCCACGAGGTGCCGCGGGCACTAACGGACTCTGCGGGGAACCTCGGAGATCGGTGGCCGGGAATGCGCCCAGCGCTGGTTGTAGAAAAGTGGGTGTGATGGCAGGCTGTGATCTGTTTGTTTATTTTTTCTCGTTTAGAGTAGTGGGTTGCCTTCGGTTGAGACAGATGGTGATGGGGCTTCATCCTGAGCGGCTCTCGGAAGCAAAAAAGAAAATAAAAAATGGGGGTTTAAGTGGGGCAGTAGTGCCCGTAGTGGAGGTAAAGGTGCGCGCTTTCCCCGCCGCTGCGCTGCCCGGACAGCTCTTCCCTTTGCTGATGTTGCTGCTGTGTGCACAGCCGCTTTTTCTTTCCCGTTTGCAGCCAGTAATCAGGCACGCGGGCTGCTGTCACTCAGGACAGTTATTGATTTGGGAGCTTCGCTTTCTGGACTCTATTCCCTTGACCTCTGGCTACTTCTCGTCTCTTCCGAATTTATTGCTAGATCGTTGAGCTCTTACCTTTCATAATCTGGATGCAGTCCATGTTCTGCATCTTCATGTTCTCCGTTTGAAGTCTATGAAGGAATGAGGAAGCGATTTTATTCTTTGTTTCGGGGTTGGTCTGCATTTTTAAGATGTAATCTGAAAACTCTTTCGACCTTAATGTTTGGGTGTTCAGAAAAGCCTTGGAGAAGGAAAGATTTTTGCAGTGTTACTGAGAGGCAGTGTTTAAAGTCCTGTTTAGGGATGGAGAACTAATGGCTAATAACTACCTTAATGTAGGTTTTTTTTATTTTAAAATCAATGATTTTAAGTATAGTAAGTTACTAACAATTTCTATAAGTAGAATTGCCATGCAAGTGCTTTTCTGAAGCTACTTATTGTTTCATGTGGACATACCAATTATTGGTAGATGACCTTTACATTTTAAGTCAGCCTTCACCACCCCACCCCTCTGTTGGAAAGTAAACTAATACTAAAATAATCGTGTTTCAGAATTGAGCTCAGGCAGGTTATCTCACGATGAATATTAGACTTTGTTTAGTTGAAGACTTGGGCAGAGTTGAAGTTGATAGGTTTGTAATTGTCTTGGCGCCGTGCCTGGTGGTGCGCTGCGTGCTCCTGGCTGTGCTCTCAGTGATCATCTGACAGGACTCAGGAGACCCCCCGGACTGCCCAGTGGGCCAGACAAGGCCAGTGCTCTACCCACCATACTGTGGCTCCAGCCACACAAAGTTGAAAGCTGAATTGAGTTTTCCTGTTGAATGATCGTTTTTGGATTAATCCCTGCTGAGAACACTGTACCCATTATTTAATCTCGGTTGGATCTTAATATGAGGAAGCTTTCTCTATTTGAGAGATTATTTTTACTTCAGCTGTTAAATGGGCTGCCAATCCTTAGGGCCTTGGGTGTATTAAAGCTTTTTTCTAATTTCAGTTTTTCTTTTCCCAAAAAGCTATTTTTTTTATTCACCTTCTTTGAGTACTTGAATTTATCCAGTAACCATGAATTTTTTGCTTGTCGTTTGGGGGTCACTCCTGGCGGTGCTCAGGAGACCATATGTGGTACAGGAATAGAACTGGGTCGACTACCAGTAAGGTCTTGCCTGCTGTACCGTTCTCTCTGCCCTAAACATGAATTTTTAACTGAATTTCATTGACTTCCACCCCTCGTGGACATTGCAAGTGGGCTGAGATGTCCCTTTCTCTGCGAGCAGGGCCCAGTGCTGCTGCTCCATCGCTGGCTCCATCTGCCGTCCCTCCTCCAGCAGGGTACCTCCTTTTCCTTAATACCTGGGCTGTTTACGGTGAACCTCTGGCGGTCAGCCTGACTTCCAGCCCTGGCTCCATCTTTTCTCCTCTGATTCCTTACTTCTATATGAGACAGAAAATTTGCTGTCTCCTGGGTTGCTGTGTTAAGTCCAAGCAAGAAATAAGCGCTTAGGTCTAAATGAAGAAAAGCTGAACTCAAAGTTAACTGCTGGATCTTGCTTTAAATCTGCCATCACATTTCCTTTGGGAAAACGATAGAGCAAATGCGTGGCTGACTTCTCTCTTGTCGGTGTACTTTGAAGCTGTTCTCCAACTAGTGACTGTGCCCTTGACAAGCTGCAGTTTCCATATGGCCGGGGTCTGCTCTCTGCAGTAGAGTACGGGGATCGTTGGCGGTTTAGTAAAGTGACTCTTTCCTCGTTCAGTCATCTTAATAATAGCTTTGGCGCTTGTCACAGTGGTGGGCATAGGGCGGGGCCAGGGAGATGGTTCAAAGTGCTGATACACACCTTTACCCATGAGGCCCTGGTTTAATCCCTGGCCCCAACTCGCCTCCCCACTCCCCAGCATGTACGCTGGAGTAGACAGCCCCCTGAGCACCTGGTATCCAGACAGGCATCCCCGGTTCAGCCCCTGCTGGGATAGCCCTGGTGACTGTTAAGACATCAGAATTTCAGACTTTGGGCTGCCGGTACAGAGTCACTGTGTGGAACCCCGACACCCCACCACCAAAATCCTCTGGAGGTAGCCCCCATTCTAGTGGGAGGGCCAGTGGCAGGTACAGAGAAGGATGGGGAAAACAAAGCTTATTATATAAACCTGATTATTATATAAATTGTCTTTGTTTCTTTGTAACTAGGTGTTAAGTGGCTGTTTTTGGTTTGGTTTGAGTTTTGTTTTTTTTTTTTTTGAGTCACACCTGGCTGTGCTCAGAATTTATTTCTGGCTCTCTGCTCAGGGATATGTCCTGGTAATGTTAGGGAGACCACCTGGGGGTGCCAATAGCGAACCTGGGCCAGCCACATGGAAGACCAAAACAACTGCCCGTTGTACTATCTCTCATGCCCCTTAGGTTTTGGTTTTTTGTTTGTTTGCTTTTAAATATAACTTATTGAAGTACAAGAAAGTTCAATTATGTGAGTAGTTTTCCCCTTAGAGATTAACTCCTGTTCTAATTTAGATGACCTGAAAACTGAACAAAAAATCAAAACCAAAACCTTAACTGAACTAAAACTGAAAACTGAACTAAAATCAAAACCAAAGTCTTAATGGTTTGTAAAGACCCTGGTTTGAGGTAGTGGTGGGAAAATATAAAATCCATACTGGTGCTGATAAAAGAGTAATACTTAAAAGATGGGTGTGCGGTCTGGAGGGATACTACCACCCACCCTGCCGTGTATACCCCCAGTCCTGAAATAAATTGCGTTTGCGTGGCCTGGGCCAGGTTTATTTCTATCTGGGAGAAAAGTCGTTAGCAAAATAAGGTGTATCTGCTTAGAAGTCTGGCTCTTGACGTTTGCGTAAATTAGCAGTCCAGCGTTTGTTCTCATTGTGAATTGAGCCCTGCTTCTGTGAAGAGGTGTCTCTTCTGCAAGTCATGCCTGCCTAGCAGTAGCTCTGCGAGTCTCAAAGGCCGTGTGCCTCGAGAGCCCGTCTGTCACTGTTCAGGACACTCTGTGACTAGAACTATATTTAACTCTGTGGAGTCTCAGCAGAGGAAAAGATTGTTCTTTGGCCTGAAGAGTTGTATTTATGCTAAAGGATTTTGCGAGGACTTCTTTAGTAGAAAGGTAAACCAAACCTGTTTGTAAGCAGAACTTGGTTCTAATGATTATAAAATCCTTGCTTAGAAAAAAAATTGACATTTATTTAGAGAATACATACATAATGTCTGTATTTCTTCATCTTAATCTCAGCCTTGAAATTATAGAAATAGCTTCAGAATATTATTTCTTTTAAAAAAATTGTTTAGGCACTGTGCTCTACCGTGTCATTAATGATAGGTTTTTTTTGCATGCAGCGTCCGGCACCACACCATCCATCGAAGTGTCCCCGTCCCCTACCCTGGTAAACTCAGCTCTGGAGGGTGCTATTTCATTAGTAGGAAATAGCATGCTTAAATTCTTGAATGCCTAAAGCCATCTTAATGAAAATGAGAACTTGGTCAAAATGAATAATTGGTTTGTGTGAGGTGTGAAAGATTTTGTAGGTTTTCTTTTGTTGTTAGGCCACACCCCTCGGTGCTCAGGACTACACCTGGTTCTGTGGCCAAGGGTGACTCCTGGTGAGGCTCAAGGGATGGTTAGGGTGCTGGGGATCGAACCTGGTCAGTCACATGTGAAGCAAATGCCTTACAGTATTCTGTGCTATCTCTCCAGCCCCTCTTGTTCTTTTTTTTTTTTCTATAAGATGACGCAAAAAGGCAAGTCTTGAGCCAGAGTGATAGCTCGGTGGCCTGAGCACTTCTTCCCATTCAGGAAACCCTGGTTCAGCCCTGCTCCCACATGCTCCCAGCACCGTCAGGAGCAGTTCCTGAACCAAAGCCAGGAGGAGCCCCTGTGCATCGCTGGGGGTGGCCCAAAACCTGTGATTACAGTAAAGTATGAAGCTAAAGCCCTATTTTGATAAACAAATGGTTGTTTCCCACATTTACTTAAGACAGCCTCTTGCTATTCATAGTCCTTATTAAGTCCATGTCCTTATTTAGCACATAGAAACTTAACCAGACTAGCATAGACTGGTTAATGAGTAGGAAAACTTTTAAGATCAGGTTATCATTTATCAACTGCATTATATGTGTGTATTATATAGTAGTGTATTATATATAATACACACATATATATGAATGTGTATTATATATTATATAATTATATAATATATATTATATATAATACACACATATATAATGTATATATGTGTATCATATATAATACACATACACATACTATAATAGTGTATTATATTATACACTATTATAGTGTATTATCTATATAATATATATAATTATATTATATATAATATATAATTGTATATATAAAAAGTGTATATATAATATACACACATATATTCATATATTTTTTAAGTAGTGTTTGTCATTGGGCTAGAGAGATAGTACAGGGGAGGAGTTAAGGCACTTGCCTTGCACACAGTAGACCCTGGCTCAATCCTCAGCACTGCATAAGGGTTCCTTGAACGTGAACAAATGGGATCTATGAACCCAGCTAGAGTAACCCCTGAGTTCCACTAGGTGTGCCCCTACCCCGAAAAAAGAATGGTATATCCATAAAAAGAAAATGAAGTAACTTATATCATAAATCTTTCTTCTGCGTGGATTAGTTTTTCTTGCAGCATATGTTTTTTGTTCTAGCTTGAAGAGCTTGCAGAATGTTTTCTTCCAGTCTTCAGGACAAATGCTATGAAGAGCTGGGTGAATAAAATCCTTCTTTGGTAAAAAGGAAGTAAAAATGTCAAAAATTACAGATAAAGTTGATGCTGAGAGTCAAGGTAGAGCACTTCCTGAGTGTGTCCAAGCACTGAGGGTCAGGTGGAGCACTTCCTGAGCGTGTCCAGGCACTGAGGGTCAGGTGGAGCATTTCCTGAGCGTGTCCAGGCACTGAGGGTCAGGTGGAGCACTTCTGAGTGTGTCCAGGCACTGAGGGTCAGGTGGAGCACTTCCTGAGCGTGTCCAGGCACTGAGGGTCAGGTGGAGCACTTCCTGAGTGTGTCCAGGCACTGAGGGTCAGGTGGAGCACTTCCTGAGCGTGTCCAGGCACTGAGAGGTAGAGCACTTCCTGAGCGTGTCCAGGCACTGAGGGTCAGGTGGAGCACTTCCGAGCATGTCTAGGCACTGAGGGTCAGGTGGAGCACTTCCTGAGCGTGTCCAGGCACTGAGGGTCAGTGGGAGCACTCACTGAGCATGTCCAGGCAGAGTTCTGTCCTAGCCCATCACTTGTAACACTTCACTTGTCTTCCCATTGTTCATCGATTTGCTCGAGCAGGCACCAGTAGCATCTCCATATGTCTTGTCACATGCTAGTGTTGTTCAAGGGCATCTGTTTGCTCCAGGAACATAAAGAGCTTCAAGCCATTCCATCAGGTCATGGGAAAGAGGTCTATAATTGTAACTAGTATCTGGCATATCAAATATGACAAGGGGGCCAGAGCGATAGCCCAGCGGGTAGGGCGTTTGCCTTGCATGCTGCTGGCCCATACCGGCTCGGGTTCGATCCCCGGCATCCCATATGGTCCCCGAGCGCCGCCAGGAGTGATTCCTGAGTGCAGAGCCAGGGAGTAACCCCTGAGCATCGCCGGGTGTGACCCAAAAAAGCAAAAAAATATATATATATATATGACACGGGTAGCTTGCCAGGCCCTGCTGTGTGGGTGGGATACTCTTGTAGTCACCTCTCATCTCAAGCATTAATGCTTGTGATCAGCTCTCTTCTGCTGGGTGGAGCTTTGGCGAGTGGGTAGTCCAGATGTGAAAAATAGCAGCCCTCATGGTATGGGGGGTTCCTCTGACTTCTTGTGAGACTCTGCTGGGATGGTGGGTGGGCCAGGGCTAGAACCCGCCATCCCTCCCGGCACCTCGTGATCCGCTGGGCACAGGGAGAGCCAGTCGCAGCTCTGCCCGCGTGTGTGAGTCTCTGGATCAGGCAGATCTTAGTCCTGTAAAATAACTTGCATAGGACTGGGAATTTGACTCAGTGGTAAAGCATTTGCCTTGCATATGTGGTCCTGAGTGTGATTCCTGGCACCACCTGGTCGCCTAAGCACTGCCAAATTTGGTCCTAAAACCAAGAAAGTATTCGGAACCTCCACAGATCTTTGGCCCTGAGTAACACCATGGTGGTCAGGAAAGAACAGACACCTTAGAGAAGGTGACGGAAACAAGAAGAAAGTCTTCTCTAAGAAAGATTAGTATAGTATGAAAGCACCAGCAATGCCTTATATAAGAAATGCTGGGGACAGAGGAGTGATAGTACAACAGGTGGGGTACCGGCCGTGTATGCAGCTGACCCAGATTCAATCTCTGGTATCCCATATGGTCCCCAGAGCCTGCCAAAATGATCCCTGAGCACAGAGCTAGGAGTATGTCTTGAGTACTGATTGGGTGTGACCCAAAAACCAAAGAAGGGGAGGTGAAGGAGCAGAGAGATAGCATAGGAATAGGACACTTGCCTTGGTGGTTGTGATCCTGCTTCAAAACCCCAGCACCACATATGATCCCTTAGCACTGCCCGGTGTGGCCCCAGGCTCCCTCCCCAAGGGCTAGAGAGATTAATAGTGCAGTGGTTTATGCACTGCTTTGCTCATGCTGACCCTGGTTCCATCTCTAATACCACATATTCTCCAGATACTACATATGCTCTTCCAGGCACCTCCAAGAGTGATCCCTGAGCACAGCGGGGAATGGTCCAGAAAGATAACATATAATTCCCTTCCTTACCCCCCAACCACCACCAAGAAATATTAGAAGAAAATGGGGCTAAAGATGGGTCAGTGCTCAGGGTGAAGGGATGGGTGTTGGAACACTGTAAAAGTCATGAACACTGTTCATGACTAAAACCCAGTCATGAACAGCTTTGTAATGGTTTATCATGGTGATTCAACAAAAATTAAAACTAATAAATAAAATATCTGTTGTAACTTTAAAAAAAAAAGATAGCTCAGTTCTCAGGTGCAGACTTGGCCTGTAGGAATTCCAGGGCCAGTCCCTGTACCACATGTTCCCTAAGTACTGCCTGATGTGACCCTAAACCCAAAAGAGAAATAGAGGTATACTAGTCACAGGAACTCAGGGGTGCCTGGAAAGATGGCTCAACATGCCAAGTGCATGTTTTGCACCTGGGGACCCACATTCAATTCCAAACAGGATCGGACCACCGTCTCCTTCGTGCAAAATTCTACTTCCCGCAACGGGAGAAAAGGCTGCAAAGTTTAAGAAGAGAACTCCCAGAACGACCACCAACTGGGAACTCTTTGGCACCATTGCAGCAACATGGGAAGATACCATCATTGACAACATCGATGAAGAATACAACCGACTGGTTCAGCACCTCCATGATTGTGCGAAGAATGCCGAGAGAGAGAAAGACACAAAAGGATGCTTGTCTTCAGAAACTCTTGAGCTCATTCGCCAACGTGGCAAGGTGCAAGCCTCAGGAGACCAAATGCTAATGTCCAAGCTTGCTAAACGGTGAAAAAAAAAGCAATAAAAAGAAGACCTCAAAGACAGAAGAGCAGAAATACTGGAAGATGCAGCAGAAGCCGGAAAAGCATTTGCACCGCCCACCTGTCCTTCGCCAACTATAAGACCAAGATGACTGCCCTCCGACGCCCCTAATGGATCTATCACATCTTCCAGAAAGGCAATGGAGAAGATTATCCAGGACTTCTACTCAAATCTCTTTGATAGCCACATCCACCTGCCCACATACCAAATTCCACAGGATGGATATGTCATTCCCAACATTCTCCCCTTCTGAAATCCGACATGCCATCTCGTCGGTAAAGAAGGGAACAGCACCAGGCCCAGACAAAGTCAGACCCAAACACCTGAAGAATTGGCCGTCGGTACTCATCAATACACTAGCTCGACTCTTCACACGCTACCTGTCCGAATGCAAGGTGCCCTCCCAATGGAAAACCAGCAGGACAGTTCTACTGTTCAAGAAGGGAGACATTCACGACATCAGCAACTATCGCCCCATCTGCCTGTTGTCCGTCATCTACAAGCTGTTTACACAAGTCATCCTGAACAGGATTAGCAGAACACTAGATGAAGGACAACCATGCAAGCAAGCAGGTTTCCGGAAAGGATTCAGCACAATCAACTGTATCCACACTGTAACCAAGCTCATTGAGGTTTGTAGGGAGTACAAGATGCTGCTCTGTCTCACGTTCATTGATTTACAGAAAGCCTTTGATTCTGTGGAGACTGAAGCAGTCATCGAAGCCCTAGCCAAACAGGGTGTTCAAACCCAATACATCAAGATCCTTCGTGAGCTGTATTATGGATTCACCACCAGGATCTCACCATTCTACAAAGAAGTGATCATTGATGTCAAAAGAGGGGTTCGACAGGGTGATACCATTTCACCAAAACTCTTTAGCGCCACCCTCAAGAACAACATGCGACAATTAGAATGGGAAGGAATGGGAGTGAAGATAGATGGTCGGCAACTACATCACCTCCACTTCGCTGATGACATTGTTCTAATAACACCAAACATTAGCCAAGCGGCACAAATGCTGGCTGACTTTGACCAAGAATGTGGAAAGATAGGTCTGCAGCTGAATCTGAAGAAAACTATGTTCATGAAAAATGAACTAGTTCCTGAGGCCCCATTCACTCTCAATGGAACAAACATCTCTGAATGCAGCAGTTATGTGTACCTAGGTCGAGAAGTCAACATGATGAACAACTTAACTTGAGCTGCGCAGGAGGAAGAGAGCAGCATAGAATGCCTTCAAAGGCATCGAAGAAATAACTAAAAAGGACAAAGAACCCTCCAGATCCAGGCACATCTCATCGACTCCACCGTTCTCCCTGCATTAACATACGCCTCAGAGACCTGGACCCTACGAAAGCAGGATGAGAATGCTATTCGGTCTCCCAGAGAGGCATCGAAAGAGCTATGCTTGGAATATCACGTCTCACTCAAGTGAGTGAAGGAATCCGGAGTTCTGACCTCCGTTGCTATTCCAGAATCAGGGATGCTGTCTCATTTGCCAAGGCTTCGAAAATCAGATGGGCTAGACCTGTAATGCGATTTGGAGACAACCGCTGGACTAGAGGCGTTACCGACTGGATCCCACGGGATGTCAAAAGATCGCGTGGCCGCCCACCTACAAGATGGTCAGACTTCCTTGTTAAGACCCTGACGGA
>JAJIBD010026781.1:0-115143 GCA_021461705.1 Cryptotis parvus
TTCTCCCTTCTGAAATCTGACAAGCCATTTCGTCGGTAAAGAAGGGAACAGCACCAGGCCCAGACAAAGTCTGACCTGAACACCTGAAGAATCTGCTTTCAGTACTAATCAATACACTAGCTTGGCTCTTCGCACGCTATCTGTCTGAATGCAAGGTTCCCTCCCAATGGAAAACCAGAGGGACACATTCATGACATAGGCAAATATTGCCCATTCTGCCTGTTCTCCATCATCTACAATTCGAGTCATCCTGAACAGGATTGGCAGAACATTAGATGAAGGACAACCATGAGAAGAAGCTGGCTTCCAAAAAGGATTCAGCAACAATCAACCGTATCTACACATAACCAAGCTCATTGAGGTTTGTTGGGAGTTCAAGATGCCACTCTGTTCATCAATGCCGTTCATCAATTTAAAGAAAGCCTTTGATTCTGTTGAGACTGTAGTGGTCATTGAAGCCCTAGCCAAACAGGGCATTCAAACTCAACACATCAAGATCCTTCATGAGCTGTATTATGGATTCACCATGAGGATCTCACTAATCTACAAGGAAGTGATCATTGATGTAAAAGAGGGGGGTTCATCAGGGTGATACCATTTCAACAAAACTCTTCAGTGCCACCCTGGAGAACGTCATGAGACAATTAGAATGGGAAGAAATGGGAGTGAAGATAGATGGTCAACAACTACACCACCTCACCTTCGCTGAAGACATCGTTCTAATACACCAAAGATTAGCCAAGTGTCATAAATGCTGACTGACTTTGACCGTGAATGTGGAAAGGTAGGTCTACAGCTGAACCTCAGCAAAACAATGTTCATGAAAAAGCGAACTAGTTCCAGATGCTCCATTCACTCTCAATGGAACAAACATCTCTGAATGCAGCAGTTATTTGTACCTAGGTCAAGAACTTAACATGATGAATAACCTAGCACCTGAACTGTGCAGGAGGAAGAGAGTGGCATGGAACTCCTTCAAGAGTGTGGAAGAAAAAGCTAAAAGGCCAAAACACCTCTGACTTTGGGCACATCTCTTTGACTCTACTGTTCTCCCTGCCTTAACATACACCTCAGAGACCTGGACCCTACGAAAGCAGGATGAGAATGCTATTCGGGTCTCCCAAAAGAGGAATCAAAAGACCTATGCTTGGAATATCACGCCTCACTCAAGTGAGAGAAGGAATCCAAAAGTTCCACCTCCGTCGAAGATCGAGAGTCAGGGACACTGCCTCATTTGCCAAGGCATTGAAAATCAGAAGGGCTGGACATATAATGCAACTTGGAGATGACTGCTGGACTAGCATTATCGACTGGATCCCATGGGACATCAAATGATCACGTGGCCGCCTATCTACAAGTTGGTCAGACTTCCTCGCCAAGACCCGTCCCAACGGTTTGAGGCTCTTCGTACTCCTGGAGCAAGCAGATGCCATTGGGCTACACTGGCACGTGACAGGGACAAATGGAAATATTACTGGCGCCCTCTGAGCAAATGGAGGAATAACGGGATGTCAAGTGATCAAGTAATTTTTGTTATTATATTAAAGGGAAACCAATCACTGTACAGCCTGTCTCAATTTAAGTTTTCTCATCTTTCTTGATCACATTTCCTTGTATTTAAAGTACCATGGAGGGGCCGGAGTGATAGCCCAGCAGTTAGGGTGCTTGCCTTGCACGTGGCCAACCCGGGTTCGATCCCTGGCATCCCATATGGTCACCCAAGCACTGCTAGGAGGTAATTCCTGAGCAAAGAGCCAGGAGTAACCCCCTGAGCGTTGCCCGGTATGACCCAAAAAGCAAATAAAGTATAAAATTAAACAAAAATAAAGTAACATGAAAATATTGTCAGTTAGAGTTGAAGGTTAATGATCTGTAATATCCCTATTGATCTAAGAAGAAAGTTCTATCTTTATCCTCAAGTACATCATTCATTACAATACAGAAATAAACTAATCTCAGAGTTCTGTCATATTTCTTGTGATCTAGCATTCTTATTTTAAGAAATACATTTTAAATTTACACCTGTTGAAACGTATGTCAGAATTCTATTACCTTACTTTGAATATATAGCAAGCAGATAACCTCAGTTCTACTCAGAGTACATAGCAGATCTCTAGGTATGTGCTAGTACGTCTGTGTTTCTCTAGCCTCTCCTGCTATACTGATTGCTTGAGAACAAATTTACTCAAACTTTCAAAGAGATGATAGTTGTCTTCATGCCTCTCTTCCCCCACCTTTCTTTATTTTATCTAAGAATAAAAATACTGTAAATTGGGTTTTATATAATTGAAAAGTAAACATCATATACTGCACCATAATGAAAAGACCTACCTTTAAAATAGCATACATTTTAAGGCTTTTCCTTTTGAATTTTACCATAGGAAATTTGTTGTATAATAGCTCAGCTCTAAAATTATCTTTTTTAACCATCCATTTTAAGTCTACACTAAAGCCAAGTATTTGGAGGAATCATTTATTCTATCACTATCACTCTCTTCCCATTGTTCATCTATTTGCTAGAGCGGGCACCAGCAATATCTCCATATGTCCTGTCTCATGCTAGTAGAACCCAAAGGCATCCGCTTGCTCCAGGAACATAAAGAGCCTCAAACCATTATATTAGGTCATGGGAATGACCTAATATAAATGTTACTGGTATTTGGCATATCAAATACGACACAAGCAGCTTGCCAGGCTTGCCGTGCGGGTGGCAAACTCTAGCAGCCACGCGAGCCGGGTTGTGATAGTCTGATATGCTGGGTGGAGTTGTGACGAGAAAGAAGTCCAGATCTGAAAAGCGGCGGCCTCCATGGAGTCGGGGGAGTCGTCTGGCTTGTAGTGAGGCTCTGCTGGGGTGGCAGGCCAGGGCTAGAACCCACCATGCCTCCCGGGCGCCTCATGAGCGGCTGGGCACAGGGAGAGCAAGTAGCAGCTCTGTCCCATGTCTGAGAGTCTTTGGTTCAGCATACCTGGGCCGGATTGAAAAAATCATTTATTAAAATAGTAATATGTTATAAAATCACTATTATGATTTGGTCTAAATCTTTTACTTTTGTCCTACTTATAGTGTAAATGGCTTGATGTTTGCTTCTGCAGAACATATACTAAAATTAGTATACGTGGTTTACATCAGTGGAAATATTAAACTAAAGAATGTAACCTAGCGTTTGAACATCTCATCATCATAAATTATCTAAAATAGTTTTAGCTATCGTTTTTCCCTAAGAAATAATCATAACCAAATCTATCATGTATCATGTTTCTTAAAATGAAGCATAGTATGCTATGAAGTCCTTTTTATCTATTCAAATAATCCATGCAGCCTCAGTGTGGTCATGAGCCCATATCACAGATAAGCTCAATGGAAGTCAAGAAAAGTTGGGTATCATGACAATATCACCAAATCAACAAAGGACATGACCAGGAGTAGCATTTTGACATTGAACCTGTGTTTACTGATATTTTCCATAGCAACAAACACTTGAAGTAACTATATCAGGCAGAAGAAGTTTGGTTAGAGGTAGTAAAAAAAATAAACCCCCAAATCACAGTGATTTGTCATAGCAAAGATTTTTTTTTGCTATCTGAGCCCCATGTTTATCATGGGGATATGTACTCTGAGTAGAACTGAGATTACCTGCTTGCTATATGTTCAAAGTCGGGAAATAGAATTCTGGCTTCTGTTTCCACAGGTGTAAAAACAGTCAGAGGTCCTGATCTGTGTTTTCCTTACTCAGGAATGCAAGTCAACCTAGACAAACCTTTCATATATTACTAGTAATTCCACCAGGGAAAGACAGTATGGAGAAGCATATACTCTCTGTGAAAATCTTCCCTTATGTTCATTTTATTTGCCAAGGGAAGTCTTCACCTATATTCATAGGGACGAGGATACTCAATTCTCCTGCATACTGGTAAGAAATAATACCCTAATCATAGTGGCCATTTGTTTTTAATAAAAGTCACTATGTCTAAAAACATCGGTTCTTTAAAAATAAAAAAATTCCTTGGTAGTTTTCTACTATACTTTTTCCTTCTTTAGAATTTTAATCATGCAATAAAATATTCAGAAATTGTCATAAAATATACAGAAAATAATTGACAATTTTTACACATCCAACTCTTCTTAATGAAGTTAAAATTACCCTACAATTTGAAGTACAGTGCTTATGTTTTAGAATTTATGACTTGTCTTCTAAAAAGATGATACCAATGTGTTATTAGTCCTTTTAAGAAATAAGAAACTCACTAAGATTTAATAAATTATCTTTTTTTGCATGTCACCTTTCTCAAACCCTCACTGAAATCACTACTGTCTGTCTCTAATATACTTCCAGGTTCTTATTACCATAACAAAATGAAATTCTCTTACAAACACAAAAAGGGAATCTCATTATATGCTAGAATTGTGACTACATTCATTTATTCAATATAATTAGATAACACAGTATTGGTTTGAAGAAATAAATAGTACATTGTGCTATCACAGAAAAATCTTGGGCTTTCTGACCAGATATTTGCCTGCTTCTCTTCTATGCACTGAGGGGAGGGAGGGAGCAGAGGTCTTTCATTCCATCACGTAATTGTTTCTGAATGCATTCACCCGACACGTTGTTATGCACCTTATGGAAATGGTCTCTTATAAGGGGCACAGAGACTGCTTTCATGGCAAGGCCACCTCGTCTGCCATCACTTCCTGAAACCATCCTCAATGACAGGTAATCGGTATTTAATCATGGCAGCTAGCATTGGAGAATCAGCCCAAGCAGATTCCCCTCCCTGGAGGTCAAAAAAGTATTGGTCGCATTCTGTCCCCATGGAAATACTAAATAGATAAATCCCTTGTGAGTAGACAGGAAGGGTGGAATTTCCAAAATAAGCAGTCTGTGCAGTGAGAACTTGTTGTCCAACTGCCTAGAAGTTTCTGCCAAGGCCAACATATGCTTAAGAAGCTTCGAGCATTCTTTCAATAGTTTGGAACATGATTTATGGTGGATATAGAATTTAAATTATACAAGTATACATGCTAAAGTTTTGTTGTAGCATAATAACATTCTTGGGGCAGTGAGGTGGCTCAAAATGCTAAATGTATACTTTGCTTACAGGGGGTCACAGTTTTTTATACCAGAAACATATTACCACCCAAATACCAACCTAGGAATAACCTAAAGCAATAAGTAAATAAATAAATAATGATACCAGTAATACTGTTCTTGAAAGTAAAGTATGTTCCTGTATTAAATTTTTTAGCCATTTTGTTTAATCATAAAACTTATTTTATATGGCCTAGAACTGAACAGCCAGCCTGGTAGTGTATCATTAATCAATATATTAGTGCATCACACAGATTCCTGGCATACTTGGGAGCCCCGCCCCCAATATGCGTGTTCAATTTTTAATTTTTAATTTTGCTATGTATTATACATACATAAATCTGGAACGGTTTGAGGCTCTTCATATTCCTGAATCAACCAGATGCCATTGGGCTACATTGGCACGTGATAGGGTCCAATGGAAATGTTACTGGCGCCTGCTTGAGCAAATCGATGAATAATGGGATTCAAGTGATCAAGTGATATATTACCATTCTGCTATGTATTACACATTCTTATATATTATCATTCTGCCTCACAGTAAATGAGTGATGCTTTAATGTTTGTGACGGGAGAACCAACAAAGTGTAATAAGACATTTCCATGCTATTGAGTCTCCTCAGGAACATAATTCACCACAAATATCCTGATTTTGAACTTCCACTCCCTTTGTTGATCTCTTGATCACTTGGCATCTTATTATTCATCAAATTTCTCGAGCAGACACCAGTAAAGTTTCTATTTGTCCCTGTCATGTGCCAGTGTAGCCCAATGGCATCTGCTTGCTCCAGGAATACAAAGAGCCTCAACCCATTCATTCAGTGTCTTGACAAAGAAGTCTGACATTCTTGTAGGTGGGCAGCCATGTGACCTTTTGACATCCCGTGGGATCCAGTCGATAATGGCTCTAGTCCAGCAGTCATCTCCAAGTCGCATTATATGTCCAGCCCTTCTGATTTTCAATGCCTAGGCAAATGAGGCAGTGTCCCTTTACTCAATTTTTGACGGAGGTTGGAACTCTGGATTCCTTCTCTCACTTGAGTGAGGCATGATATTCCAAGCATAGCTCTTTTGATTCCTCTTTGGGAGACCCAAATAGCATTCTCATCATGTTTTCGTAGGGCCCAGGTCTCTGAGGCGTATGTTAATGCAGGGAGAATGGTGGAGTGGAAGAGATGTGCCCAGAGCCGGAGGTTCTTTATCCTTTTAGCTATTTCTTTGATGCTTTTGAAGGCATTTCAAGCAGCTCTCTTCTTCCTGCACAGCTCAGGTTTTAGGTCATTCATCATGTTTTCTCGACTTAGGTACACATAACTGCTGCATTCAGAGATGTTTGCTTCATTGAGAGTGAATGGAGCATCTGAAACTAGTTCCGCTTTTCATGAATATTGTTTTGTTGAGATTCAGCTGTAGACCTACCTTTTCACATTCTTGGTAGAAGTCAGCCAGCATTTGTGCCGCTTGGCTAATGTTTGGTGTTATTAGAACGATGTCATCGGCGAAGTGGAGGTGGTGTAGTTGCCAACCCTCTATCTTCACTCCCATTCCTTCCCATTCTAATTGTCAGATGAAGTTCTCGAGGGTGGCACTGAAGAGTTTCGGTGAAACGGTATCACCCCCTGACGAACCCCTCTTTTTACATCTTTGATCACTTCTTTGTAAAATGGTGAGATCCTGGTGGTGAATCCATAATACAGCTCACGAGCGATCTTGATGTATTGAATTAAATGCCCTTTTTGGCTAGGGCTTTGATGACTGCTTCAGTCTCAGAAGAATCAAAGGCTTTCTTTCAATCAATGAACATTAAACAGAGCAGCATCTTGAACTCCCTATAAACCTCATTGAGCTTGTTTACTGTGTGGGTATGGTCAATTGTGCTGAATCCTTTTTTGCAACCCAGCTTGTTTTCATGGTTTTCCTTCATTTAATGTTCTGTCAGTCCTGTTCAGTGATGGCTCCAATGTCGTCATCAGTGATGACATTGATGAAAAATACAACCAATTGGTTCAGTACCTCCATGATTCTGCGAGGAATGCCAAGAGAGAGGAAGCCACAAAAAGGATGCCTGTCTTCAAAACTCTCAAGTTCATTCGCCACCATGGCAATATGTGAGCCTCAGGTGACCAAATGCGAACATCCAAGCTCACAAAACAGCACAGAGAAGCATTAAAGGAAATCTTCAAGACAGAAGAGCAGCAATACTGGCTGATGCAGCAGAACCTGGGAAAAGCATTCTCAACCTCTGCCTGTCCTTCAACAACTTTAAGAACAAAATAACCTCCTCCAAAGTCCTGATGGATCTATCACATATTCCAGAAAGGCATTGGAGAAGATTATCCATGACTTCCACTCGGATCTCTTTGATAGTCACGTCTATCTGCCCACATGCCAAATTCTGCAGTATGGATATGCCGTTCCCAAGTGACTGAAAAAAAGATGGCAGCTATACTTATTGTAGTGATCATTTTGCAGTGTAGTTAAATGTCAAATCAGACATAAGGAGAGAGCTTAAACGGTCAGTGCACAAGCTGCATGTGGAAGGCCCACGTTCGATCCCTGTACATGGTCTCTACTAAGCAATGCCAAGAATGGTCACTTCAAATGCAAATAGCTTCCCATCGCCCAAGCCAAATAATTGTGCTGTGTAATAACAACAAAATACTATATGTCAGATATATTTCAACGACAAAAAGAAACAAAGAATCAGGGTGTTACTGTTTCATACTTACGTTTATTTCCTCCTTTTATTCATGTCTACTTCATTGCACATTTTCTTATGTGTCAGTTAGAAAATTTGGGGCCGGAGCGATAGCACTGTGGGTAGAGCATGTGTCTTGCACATTGTCGATCCAGGTTTTATCCCAGCATCCCATATGGTTCAAGCAGCGCCAGGAGTAATTCCTGAATGCAGAGCCAGGAGTAGCCCCTGAGCATTGCCGGGTATGTGTGACCCAAATAGCAAAAAAAAAAAAAAAAAAAAAGGAAATGCAAGCAGTAAATATAAATATAAACATAAATATATAATAAAATAAATATAAAATAATTATAAATGGACAGTTAAAATATAAGCAGTAAATTGAGAACAATATAGAAATATAAGCAGTAAATTGAGAGCTAATTAAAATTCCAGTTTTCCAGCTAGAAACTTCACATTATTTATTTCATGCCTGAATAAAATATAAGCCTGAGAGAGTTCCTTTCTATGACTTTGTCTGACAGTTTAGACTCTGCCATGGTTTTGGGAGCAAGACTCTGAGGAAATGGCCCACTTCCCAAGGAACAGGAGAGCTCAGGATTTCACAGAATTGTCACCTCAAGTTCTGTTGATTCTGATATGACTCAGTTGTTAACTTCACTTGGATGTATGCAATTTATTTTAATGATTAGTAAAGTTTCATTGTAATCAAGGGTATATTTTGTACCTACTAAGTATTAATTGCCCTGGTAACTGGATACGGCAATGACATCTAGAACAAACTATCATTGGAAATACAATGTCTCCGTGTCTGAGACATTTCTTTTCAGCCCTCCTGTCTCCTGAGCTCTCGAGGGTTTTAGCTGGCTTCAGTACCTCCACGGTGCATCAGCAGCTTGCTCAGCTGTGACTAGTGCACTGCCTTTTAACAGCTTTAAGTAGTAGATGCTAATGGCTTTGCTGCCCTAGAGAGCTCCCAGCAGGTCCTGGGGGCCTAGTATTACTTTAAACATAATGTACTTGAAAAATGTATATAAATTAAGCCTATAATTTCATCTCTAGTTTTTGGTGTATGTTGCGTGACAACTTTTCAAAATCCTTAAAAGGTATTTTATCTGGTTTAGATCAGAGTATTTCCTCCAGTGACTTTCCAGGTCCCAAACTTTATGTTGAATTCCTCATTGTTTTATGTTGAATTCCTCATTGTTATATTGAATTCCACATTGCTCTTTTTCTTACCCTACAACAACCTCACGCCTAAATTCACACTTTGGGTGTGTCTGTTATTCCAGTCTTTTACTCTAATTCCTTTAATCTCAGTCAGCCATGCCTTGAATTTCAGGACAGAGAAGAGCCAAAATTTATAGCTGATACCCTTTTTTTTTCACTTTTTGTTGATTAGGGAAATATCCTGAGGGTGGTTTTCAGGAAAATGACTTTGGGTTACTCATTTTTTGTTTTGAGTTTTAGGCCACATCCAGCCATGCTCAGGCCCGGCAGGGCTCAGGGACCATATGGGAAGCTGAAGAACAAACCCAAGTTGGCCCGTGCAAGGACAGGTCCTACTCACTATGCCATCGCCCTGCACCAAGTGAATTTGCTTGTTGTTGTTGTACTCCTAGTTAATAATGACAGTGGTAGTTGTTCTACTCGTTACAGGATTTTGTAATTAAAGAGGACTCCCTATTTGGCAACTCTCCACAATGAAAACCCTTACTCTACTGAGCATCACGTACCTTCTCGTCTGCAAGCAGGACTGCCTACCATTCTGTAAAGGAGCAGGAGGAGACCAAAGAGAAAATGACATGAAACATGGTTGTGTAGAGAATCTTCTCTTCAATCCTCGAAATCTTACTCAATGGGGTTGACAGTTCCCGGGAAGCCAACGCAGCCTGTGGTGACATTTAAATCTAAAGTTCAGAAATAATGTATCTTGTTAAAGCTCTGTGAGTTTGGTAACAGTCTGTTGAATCCAGTTCAGATTAAAATGCTTTCATGAGGTTTTCCATTATTGGGCAGTCGGAACTCACTGATCTTCACCAAGGACCTGACTTGTATAATGACTGAATTTAGGGACCTTTTAATGGCTCATTAATGAAATTTGAGTTTTGAATATCACCCATTTAACATAGAATAAATGACAAGGGAATAATTAAGTCCATAAAAAGTAAAATAAAAAAACAAACAAACAAGAAAACACAGGACCTGAGAAATAGCACAGCGGGTAGGGCACTTGTTTTACAAGCAACTTATCCCAATTCCATCCCTGGCATCCCATATCTTCCCCTGAGCCTCACTAGGAGCGATTCCTGAGTGCAGAGGCAGGGAGTAAGCTCTGAGGACTGCTGGTGTGGCCCCAGAACAAAGGAACCAAACTATAAGCATCTTCACACCACGTCCTTTAGCTCTAGCATGAATTGAATCCCAATTGACTTGAGACCATGGCCCCTAAAACTGCTTGGGGAGACCCAAACATAGCAAACAGAATGTAACAAGATAAACACCTTCTAACTCTTCTGTTCTTAAACCAGTCCAAGAGGAAAGATACTACTCAGCATATAACAAAGTATTTTTCATCAAGAGGCTGTTCCTTCCCAAATGAATCCTCGTGGTTAAACACTGATTCCAAGTAACATTGGTTTGCCTACATCTCAGTTGTCATACTCCTTCTACACCTTTTACTTCATCAAAAGATAGGTGAAAATTAAGGAACAGCAAGTTTTAATAACTTTATTCCATTTTTCTGGTGCACTATGTAAGCAGTGAAACTTCCCTGCCTGGGCAGTAGTTCAGTTTCGTTTGACTGAAAGCTCCCTAATGAACCGCTCAAAATAATAAGCATTCCGTTTGGCTGTTTGGACTTTTTCCTTTTGTTCACTGTTTGTTGTTCCTAATTGCTAGCAATGTTGCCACTTACAGGAAATAAAAGCACATATTAGCAAGTTCTGCTTCCATTCTGCGGGGATTCCTTTCCACTTTAGCACTCCTTCAGACAGTAACTGATGCTCACTCTCCACTGCTGCTAAGGCATTTTTAGTAGAGATTTAAACATCTGTAGCAGAAACAATGACTTAACTCTTTAAGGATGCCTGCTGATATTTTAGTAGGGTACGTTCTCAAGTATTGCTATTACATAACTTAGTTTTTTTAAAAATCTTGAACATGGTGGTAGACAAAGTAAGAATTCAACCCAAATAATTATCTCCATATTATCACTTAAATAATCAGTGCCTATATTTAATATTTCAGCAATTTTATTATTTGTGCATCAAATTTGAAACCTTTTGAAACTGATGAAACAGTTCAAAACAAAAAAGGAAGAAGCAGCAAGATGTTTAATATTTCAGTGACATGCTGAATATTTAAAGACAGTGCTTTTGTGATGACTTAAACTTACTAATAGCAGTCACTAGTTACCAAACTGGCTTACTTTGAGTAACAGTTGAGCAGATTGAATAAATAACAGCCAGAATCTTATTTAAGCATCAAGTCAAAAATGGCTTTAATATTTAGAATTGCGACATCAATTATTTATGACTATATTTACTTATACAATCCTCAATCCTAGTAGAAGCAAACAAAAAGTGCCTAAAATTAGTAAATATTTAATTCAAAGCTACATGGCATCTATTCATGATTTCCTTCAGCATTGCGATTATCCAGAATCATTTTAAAATTTGAATACTTCTCACCTCTTTCTTTTTTTTCCAAACATATCAGTAAAATTTAATTATTTTTTTTTTACTTACTGAGTCTATGATTTTGGAAATCAATTTTAAGGGTAGGTTGAAATAAACGACATTCATTATTGTTATTACTAATTACTATTATTGAAATACAAACCAAAACATCACTTACCACTTATCACTTGTCTTCCTGTTGTTCATCAAGTTGCTCGAGCAGGCACCAATAACATCTCCATTCATTCCTGTCATGTGCTAGTGTAGTCTTAGGGCATCTGCTCACTACAGGAACATGAAGAGCCTCAATCATTCGTTCAGGTCATGGGAATGACGTCCATCATCATTACTGTACTTGGCATATTGAATACGACGTGGGTAGCTTGCCAGGCTCTGCCATGTGGGTTAGATACTCTCGGTAGGCACTCAGTTCATTCATTTACTGATAAATTGCATGACGGCAAAGCAGCCTCATGCAACAGGGAAAGCCAGTAGCAGCTCTGCCCTGTGTATCTGTATCTCTGGTTCAGCATACCTGGGCTTGAAATAGGCTTCTCTATAGGGTGGGACTCTTATGGCTGGGCTTGAGCCAGGTGTCGGGTAGCTGCTGGGGTCCCTTACAGAATCAAGACAGAAGTTCTCTTCTACCTGCGAGGCCACCGGGAATGGATGAAAACTCTTGAGTCTGGGCACAGTTCCAAAAAATGCTTTTAATAATACAAAAAAACTCTAGCACTGCAATCCAATATAATGGAAGATCTCTAGCTCTGGTCAGAACTTAGATCATACATGAGGGCCCAAGTCTCCTACCAAAGAAGATCGCACCAGAGAGGAGTCCCACCCAAAGAGGAACAAACCAAAACATGATGCCCCCTATATAGGTAGGAGCACTTAAATCTAATTTATTCTTTTTACTTACTGAGTCTATGGTTTTTGGCAAATAATTTTTGGTGTAGCCTGAAATAAATGACTTATTATCATTAGTTTAGTATTTTTAGTATTATTATTACAAATTACTATTATAATAACACAAACCAAAAGTAGATGCTTCCAAAACAGGTAGGAACATTAATTTAAACTCATAAAACACTTAATTTAAAGAACTGTATCCTCTTGATTACAGGAGTGTTATTCACTTTAGCCCAAATCTGAAATCAACCTGATGTCTGTTTATGGTTGTCTGGATAGACACTGGTATGAATACTGGTCCTTTCAATGGAGAAGTACTCTGCCAATTTAATACATAAAATTATACCTTTTATGACACAATTCTTGCCCCTCGAGGTGTTGCAGGTGTGGCTGTGGTGCCTGGCTGTGTCAGCAGGTGGCAGACAAGAGACAGGCTTGTCTATACCCCCAGGGCTCTGCCCCGTGGGCTCTGGAAGATTGATGGTCTGACATAAAAAAGCCTGGGACCTCTGGGATGAAACCAGAGCCACAGCCGAGCCTGGCAAGCTACCCATTGTGTACTCAATATGCCAAAATCATTAACAATAATGGAACTCATTCCCACTGAATGGAGACATTACTGGTGCCTGTTCGAGCAAATCAATGAACAATGGGAAAACAAGTGACAAGTGACATAATTAATTAAAACTTTAAGTGGTTATGCTAAGTGAAATAGTTTGGAAGTGAAATTCAATTTCACTCATGTGTGACATATAGATAACCAAAGCAAATGAATTGGTAAAAGAGTTGTTACACTCTTTCGCAGAGCTAGTGAAAACTTTGTTAGTGATGGCAATTAAAGGGATAGGAAAGTAGAAAAATTGACTGATTAGTCATCTGAAATAAAAGGCCACTAGGATGAAATTAGTGATGCCATGATTATTATATACGGTGTCAAGTTATACTCCCATATTCTATAGTATTTCAACCAATAATAAATCAAAACTTTTATTTATTTTTGTAGTTACACTGGACCATGTCACAAGTGTAGAGCTAAAATTGGGTTATTTTTTAGTTATACTGAACCATGTCATAAGTGTAGAGCTAAAATTGGATGGGACTATGCATGAAGCATATTGATACTTAAACAATATAGTCTTATAATCCAGTATTATCACAAAAGGAAAATTTGATTAATAGAAAAATTCCCATACAAATAGCATTTGCACTTCTTTGCGTCTATCTTCAAACACACACACACACACACACACACATACTCTTATGTAGGACTTGAATATTCACAATTGAGTTTGGGATGTGTTGAAAAGGAGGGGCCTGGGAAACTTGAAGGAGGAAAATGGGTACTTAAGTGATGTGTGTGATTCTGGAATTACTTATACATGAAACCATCATTAACAGTATTTTAAATCACAGCACCTCAATAAATTAAAATAAGAAAAAATTAAAATAATAAGAAGACATTATAGAGCAAACAAATAATACTCTTTTGTTCCAAGATCAATTTTGTTTCTGTTGGGGGCGGGGGCAAAGTGTGGATACTCAGGGCTTACTCCTAGCTCTGCGCTCAAGGATCACTCTTTGCTCTGTTTGGAAACGTGTGCAGTGCTGGGGAAAAACTAAGGTTGGCAGCATGCAAGGCAAGGGCCTTATGCCCTGTACTATATCTCCAGTCCCTTGCTCCAGGATCTTTTGATTTCACATTTTATATTTTGAACCGTTAGTCTAATTCCTGTGAGTTAACCTTTTTCTAGTTCATGTGAGCATATAAATATGTACATAAATCAATGTATAATAAAATGCACAGGCTGAAGAGTTAGTATAGTGGGTAAGGATTTCACCTTGCGTGTGTCTAACCTGGGTTCAGTTCCTGGATCCCCAGTATGGTTCCCTGACACCCCATGAGGGATCCCTGAGGGTAGATGCCCAGGAGTCAGCCCCAAGCTGTGCTGCGTGTGGCCCCCCAACTTAATATAAACAGAACATTATGGCATATAATATCATTTTGAAGATATTATCATGGTTGATTATACTAAAGAAATAATAAATCTGAAGGTATGGGCTTAATTTGGATTGGTCAGACTTTATGTTGTAATAATCACATATTCTTTTTTTTTTTTTTTTAGAAAGTAGAAAAGTTTATTGGAAAGTAGAAGAGAAAGGAAAGGTACTCCCCTTGGGGGAGGAACTTAGTATAGGACTAAGTCCAATAATCACATATTCTTATCCTAGCAGATTTCAAAGTAAAAGTGAGAGCAATGACTAAATGCTTGGGTAGAGGGATAAATCTATCTCCTATAATGAGGAAAAAAATTCAAAGCACACATTTCTATTAGTAAATAGATAATGCCATATTTATGCATAGGTCACTGAAGAGTCTGAATGGCACTTAAAGACAATTTGGGATAGGTGCTTGTTTACTCAAATATTTCCTCCTTAAACTATCAAAATCTGCTTAAATAGGTAATATATTTGAGGAATCAAATTTCAAGAAAGGTGAATTTGGCCTCCAACTTGGAGATAAGCATAAGCTCAATATTAGCCCTTCTAAGTTATTATCAGTCAATGGGAACTTCTGGAATCTTTTGCTTTCTAATGAAAATACTGAAACAAGGAAGTTCTTTCTTATCTCTTGCTAAACACACACACACTATTTCTTCCTTTGAAGATATTACATTGCTTGAATTTCTAAAAGCCATATTGCAGCCCTAAGGCAATGAGCCTAAGGATAGGAATTCGATGTGTAAAAATAATGAAACAGAAGAGACAATATTGGGATACTGAATCATTGGAAAGACAAACCAATAATAAATACTATTTATCTCTGTGTTTCTTAGTGTGAGGAAAAATGTTAACTCTCACTAGATTAAAACATGTTGCAGTGCTTGCTTTTACATGTCATGACCTGGATATGATTCCTGACATCACATGTGGTCCCCCAAGCAACCACAGAAGTAATTCCTTAATGCAGATCCAGTTGTAAACCTTGAGTGCCACCAGTTATATTTCAAAAACAAAACAAAAAAATAAAACAAAAACATATGTTAGTTATAGTCCCTTGATGAATTATTAATTCATCAATAAATGCTGGATTTAGAGATGACTACAAGAGTACACTACCCTCACAGCAGAGCCTGGCAAGCTACCCATGTCGTATTTGATATACCAAATACCAGTAACAATTATAGACCTCATTCCCATGACCTGATGAAATGGTTTGAGGCTCTTTATGTTCCTTGAGCAAGCAGGTGCCCTTGGTCTCTACTTGCATGAGACAGGTCATATGGAGAAGTTACTGGTGCCCGCTCGAGCAAATCGATGATGAACGGGAAGACAGTGATACAGTGATACAGTGATAGTCCCTTGAACCCTACCAGAATTGATCTCTTGATTTCAGAGCTAGTAGTAAGCCTTGAGCACCACTAGCTGTGGCCCCAAAATAAAAACAAAGAAACAAAAATATGTATATTAAAGGAGTTTTTCCATATGAAGCATAAATATTCTTGGGTTGTAGGTAATCAATCCTTTTCATCCACCATTATTCACCTGTAGACACTTATAATCATAAAACCTAGCTGGCCCACCCTTCAATTTCTTTTTCTTTTTCGTTTGGTTGTTGGGCCACACCTGGCAATGTTTATTAGGGCTTACTCCTGACTCTATGCTCAAGGCTCACTGCTGGTGGTGCTTAGGAGAACATAGGGAATGTCAGGGATTGAACCTAGGTAGGCTGCAAGTAAGGCAAGAGCCTTACCCACTGTACTATTTCTCCAACTCCTGCCTTCAATTTCTGTATCATACAAGAGGACATTTTATATGTTTGTTTATCAATATAGAGCTATTTTTTTAAAAATTAGTTCCTTAAAAGTAAAATATTTTAGCAATTGTCAGTAGAATAACTTTATTTTTTAGTAAAGCAAAATGGCTTTCTTTTAAATTGTTAAAAAATGCATATGCAAAGCTTATCATAGTAGAGTTGTTTCAGGCATACAGTGTTCCAACACCAGGCGCATCACCGATGTTCCCTTCCCTTCACCAGGGTCCCCAGGTTCCCAGCCATCAGCAAGTTCCAGCCTCCCTTCTCCGCATTCTCCCCGTTTGGCAGGCAGATAACAAATTCATAGCAAGATAGTTTTTAGTGAATAAATATTACTTAGAAAGGCATGAGGGAGATAAAGAAAATATATGTTCAAGAGGGAAAGGAATACATATTTGAAAGAGAATGCAGGCTTCTCCAGAAGGAAAAAGCAAAGACACATGTTCAAGGCCAAACACTGGCTTGAAAAAGCAAGCTGAATAATGTTAAAGTCACAGTCGTACTGGGGCTCAGCATCTCTTTTTCCTAATTACCGCCTTCCACATCTAATGCCCTCTTATATATGCATTTGCACATTTGTGTTGTTGTGTTTCACCATGAGCTTCACATTATTTCAAGGAAACTGTTTTCTGTTCTCTATGTAAGAGCTAATTGTAGTAACTGAAATTCTACCTTTTTCAAGAGAAGACTTTTAGAATGAGTGTGATTAAGTCTTAAAAGTAGCCTCCTCTCTGGAAGGCATTTGCAGCTGTGCTGTTGAACAAACGGCTCTGGGCAATAGCATGGCGGTCTGAAAGTGGAAGCTACTTCAGGCATGTAATAGCAAAGTGCTCACTTGATAGCAGGGAACTTGCACAGCAAGATTTAATGTAAATTAAGTCATTTTGAGTAACACAAGACCATGAATTTGGTACCATCCATTGTATTTCTAGCAAACTGTCCACTTACAGAAGTAGGAAATCTTTTCCTGCCAAAGACCGTTTGGATATTTAAAACATCATTCCTGGCCATACAGTATAGGCTGATGAGTCACAGACTAATGAGAAGCCACAAGATCAGACCACATGATTTCTTAGACTTATATCACTCAAAAGCCACATGTTCCTTACCCCTGATTCACGAAAGTCTAACTACACTCCCCTCATCAACAGAATTAGCTTTCAAATTCACGAATTTAGAGGCATCTTTTCCATTTCTTCAATGCCTACATCTTAGTACTTCTCAGGAGAGCTGTCAGTTCAATTGAGATTTTGACTGACAGCCATGATCCTATAATAGGTATGGGATGCTAGAGCCCAAGTGAATGTGAGGAGAGAGGGGTGTGTGAGGAGGGGCAGCACCCCAGCCCAGGCAGATTTTCCTGCCTAACATACATAAATGAATAGTTTATTTACTCATTTAATCAGGGCTCAAAGAAGATAGACACTCAGGAAGACTTTCAAGGAAGAGGAAAGACAATATGACAAGAAAATGAGAATTTTGAAAAATTGGAGAAGGCAGGACCCAAGAAGACATTTGGAGATTGTTTCCACATTTTTTAGGACGCTTCTATTTTGCTTGTTTGCTTGTTTGTTTTGTCTTTCCAGGTCTTCCAAGTAGTGTCAGGAGCCCCTTTGAGATCTCTCGGCCAATCCAGCCAGCATTCATTGCAGGGTTCAAAGATTCTGTTCTGCTATGGCCCTGTCATGCTGATTACCTAGGCCACCTGGAGGATTCTTAGGGTAGGAGATCATACCTGGTAGTGCCTACGTGGACATCTGGTGGCATTCAGTGGATCATGTGAAGACAGAAATCAAACTGGAGTGGGCGACATGCAAAGCATGGTCTTTAACCCTTCTACTAACTCTCCAACTCTTATCTGTTCTACTCTTAGTACCTATGTTAAAACTTGCCCTACCAACATACTTTCTGTGTATTTATTTAACTATATTAAGATTTTTTTTTATTTTTTGGTGTCTTAACACACTGTCTGGTTTTTTACATTTATTAATGTAAACTATTTTCAAACAGTTTTTGTTTTCATTTTATAAGACTGATAAACATACATAGAATTTATAAATTATTCATGATATATAGACTTTCTCCCTTGAGTTAATTTTTAAAGATGGAAAAACTATCAAAGTTTATATAAAAATTCAATTTCAATTCTCCTTTATATTTCAGCAGTCTAATTTACATATTTGAAGCAACATTATTTTGCACATAAAACTCCATGAGAATTTCATAGTGGTTAAGAGCTCAGGAGTCCAATTTGAGACTGCATTACTTAATCTCCAGCTCTTTATATATAACCTAGATATAATATTTATAACTTCCTCATGAGTTTATTGTTTGTATCCAGTAGCTAAAAAACTTTTCAAAATAATGTTTGTTTATTATTCTACATGGTAATATTATTATAAATTAAATATGTTACATTTATTGGGCTATACATTTCAAAATGTGCCTAGCCATATTAATCAATATTATTCTATATTGCATATTTAATGTTATTATATATTAAGTTTTTATCTCATTTGCTTGTTTTAATTCCAATTTATCATTGTTTTCAGTTTACCTTTGTTAGTATTTTAATTATATATTTTTCTAAATTTTTTAATCTAATATAAATGATTTAGGTGGGTTTATTAGTAATGATTTAAGAATCTCCAACACTAACAAATAATTTGATTATACCTCTGCTTATTTTTGGAATAGTTGTATTAATATTTCATAAATAATTTACCATTTGATTTTTTAAGTTATTTCTCTCCTTGATCTGATAATACTAGAGTGTATATTATAATGATTCTTCTACAGAGTAACATGTCTGAGAAGAGCTGCATTTTCAATATCTCAACATCTGGACTCACAGTTCCTCAGAGCTCCACCCAAGGGAAAAGCCGATCTCTCCCCAATGAGGTAATCAGTAAATGCACGAGATGATAGCCTACTACTGAGAGTATCCCACCTACACAACAGAGCCTGGCAAGCTACCTGTGTTGCATTTGATATGCCAAAAACTAGTAACAATTATGGCTCATTAACATGCTCATTCCCATGACCTGTAGGAATGGTTTGAGGCTCTTCATGTTCCTGGAGCTTGCAGATACCCTTGGGCTACACTAGCTTGCAACAGGACGTATGGAGATGTTACTGGTGCCCGCTCGAGCAAATGGATGAACAATGGGAAGACAAATGATACAAGTGAAGTGAATTTGCCTTTATGACTTTTTCTTTATTTACCATTTCTTCTCTACTTCAATCTGCTTTTGATTATATTTTCATGAAAGTGGCTACCCCATCCCATTTTCCCTAGCATAGCAATCGGAAAATTGTGCAGTTCAATTCTGTTACTCTCACCATTACTTAAAAATATTCAAAAATTGACTGAGAAGGCATTTTTATCAGTTTCTGAATTACTCTTTCCTTATAAAGTATTAAAATATTTTTTCTGTTTTGTTTTTATGATGTCAGGTAACAAACACAGGGCCCGGCATGTGCATGGCAAGAGCTACAGCTGGGCTGTATCCCCAACCCACCTTTGAATTCCTAAGTACATGCAAGGAAGCATTAGTTTGCTCTGTTACAGTCACTGTATCACTGTATCACTGTCTTCCCGTTCATCATCGATTTGCTTGAGTGGGCGCCAGTAACATCTCCATATGACCTATCTCATGCAAGTAGAGCCCAAGGGCACCTGCTTGCTCCAGGAACATAAAGAGCCTCAAACCATTCCATCAGGTCATGGGAATGAGGTCTATAATTGTTACTGGTATCTGGCATATCAAATACGACATGGGTAGCTTGACAGGCTCTGCCGTGTGGGTAGCATACTCTTGTAGTCATCTCAAAATCCAGCATTTATTGATGAACCGTGCGGCCGCAAGCAGCCACTCTCGAGCCAGGCCGTGATAGGCTGGTCTGCTGGGTGGAGTTCTGACGAGGGGGAAGTCGGATGTGGAAAATGGAGGTCCTCATGGAGTGGGGGGGTCGTCTGGCTTGTTGTGAGGATCTGCTGGGGTGGCGGCCCGGCCTAGAACCTGCCATCCCTCACGGGCACCTCATGAGCGGCTGGGCACAGTGAGAGCCATAGCAGCTCTGCCCCATATCTGTCTCTAGTAAAAGTTACAGTCGCTTTCATATATATGTTGCTTTGTGTTTACAAGCATGCTTTTATGATATACTTTATAATTATAAATTTATATAAATAAAACTATGTGACTTTTTAGTTAACTAAAATCATGTCCACTATCTTTTGGACTGGCTACTTCTAAAAGCAGAACTAGTGAATTTATGCCAAGTTTTAGCCTTCTCATTTAGTGCCCATGTGATTGAAGGTGCCACAAAAAGCTTTTTTATTTTTTTTCAATTTACTTTATTAACTTTATTTTATTGAATCACCGTGAAATACAGTTAGAAGGCTGTTCATGATCAGGCTTCAGTCACACTCCTATTCTAACATCCATCACTCCACCAGCACGCATTTTCCACCACCAATATGCCACTTTAAGCTATTGCCATATGTCCATACTCCCAACCCCCAGTATATCTCTATGGCAAGCACTTTTCTTCCTTTTCCCTCTCTCCCTCTCCTGTTGGGCATTATGGTTTGAAATATAGATATGGAGAAGTTATCATGTTTGTTCCTTTACTACTTTCAGAAAACAGTTCTTATACAGATCCATCATTTACTATTAGTGAATAGAGTGGTCACTTCCTTAACCCAGCTGTCTTTTCCCCCAAGTAGTTGAAGCAGGTTTTCAACTGTAGACCCAACTTCCTGGCCTGTGTTTCAACTGTCCTTGGAAACGTATTCCCAAGGACAGTTTCATACTATGATTTCATATTATGTTTTTTTACACTGCAGAAATGAATGCGATAAAATTGTTCTCTGAAAGCCTTTCCCCTAATTTTGGGTAAAAGACAAGGTTGCCCACTCTCACTAGTTTTATTCCATATAGTACTGGAAGTTCTTGACATAGCAATCATGGAAGAAAAGGAAATTAAGGGCATCCAGATAGGAAAGGAAGAAGTCAAGTTGTCCCTATTTGCAGATGACATGATATTATACCTAGAGAATACTAGAAATAATAGATTCCTATAGTATAGTGGCAGGGTACAAAATCAATACCCAAAAGTTAATGGATTTCCTATATGCAAATAACAGAAGAGAAAAAAAGGATATTAAAGAAATGATTCCATTCACAATTATGCCACAGAAATAAAATACCTAAGAATCAGTTTGACTAAGCATGTAAAGGATCTGTACAAAGAAAACTACAAAATGTTGATTTAAGAAATAAAAGAGGGGCCGGAGCGATAGCCCAGCGGGTAGGGTGTTTGCCTTGCGGCCGGCCTGTGCCGGCCCTGGTTCTAATCCCGGCATCCCATATGGTCCCCTGAGCACTGCCAGGAGTGATTCCTGATGCAGAGCCAGGAGTAACCCCTGAGCGCCGCCGGTGTGACCCAAAAAAAAAAAAAAATAAATAAATAAAACAGGACCTGAGGAAATGGAGAAATATTCCCAGCTCATGGATTGGGAGAATTAATATTATCAAAATGGTAAGAATCTCTAAAGCATTATAGAGATTCAATGTGGTCTCTATAAGGTTACCCAGGATATTCTTTAAAGAATTTGACCAAACGCTCTTGAAATTTTTTATGGAATAATAAACCCCTATGAATAGCTAAAGCAATCCTTGGGAAAAAGAAGATGGGGGGGTATCACTTTCCTCAACTTCAAACTCTACTACAAAACAATAGTAATTAAAACTGCATGGTATTGGTATAGATACAGACCTGTAGACCTATGGAACACAACTGAATAACCTGACACACACTCTCAAATATATGACTAATTAATCTTTGATAAAGGAGCAAAAATATTAAGTGGAGCAAAGAAAACCTCTTAAACAAGTGGAAAATTGGGCAGCTAAATATAAGAAACTGAACTTAGACCTCTTTCTAAAGCCAAGCAGAAATCAGATCAAAATGGATTAAAGATCTCAGCACCAGACCGGTATCTAGAACAAATGTTTACTATTTTTGTGCCTCTAAGTTCGTGTATTAAAACAATGCATTCCATTAGGATGATATTTGAAAGCAGAGCAGTTGGGAACTAATTATGTTTAAATAAGACCATGAAGGTAAGGTCTCCAAGGTGGAATTAGCAACTTTAGGAGAAGAAAGGTTCAAAAGTAATAGTACAGCCCATAGGGTACTTGCTGTGCATGTAACCAGGTTACATTCCTAGAACCCATATTTGTCCCCTGAGTCCTGCCAGGAGTGACCCCTGAGTGCATAGCTGGAAGTAAGGACTGAGAACTACTGGGTGTGGCATAAGCAAATGAGATGTGTATATATATATATTTAAATGACATGTACATATATGTATGTATATATGTATATATATATGTATATATATTTAGAGAGAGAGATTTATCTTTATACCATGTGACTTTCTGCAAGCTGGGAAGATGCTATCATCAGAATCCAGTCATGTTGGTACCCATGTCTCATAATTTCAGCTTCCAAAACTGAGCTGACTAAATTCCTGTCCTTCATGCCAACCAGTCAATGATTTTCATGTATTTATGAGTGTGAAATGCCTAATCTTTTTTTATTTTCTTATTCTCACCATAATGTAAAAATGGATTATTTAGCATAACATGAACTAGACCAGTTAGATCTGTATATTTTTATGACTTATAGTCTTTTTTGGCTGGAGCTCCTCATCTGAACCACTCCAAAGACACCAGTTTCAATGGCTCCTGTCACTGTTCTCTCCGAGGTGGTTCTTTTGACATAAATGCTGAAACTATTGCTTATGTGTAGTACATTCATTTCCTAAAACAATGAATGTAACAAGGCATCAAGATTTTAATTTACCTTCTTTGAATTCTGGTTAAGCAAGTTCTATTTGATATGGTGTAAAATTGAAAGAATGCAAATATGGAGTTATTAAAATCCCTTGGAGCTTAAGGAGGAAGTACCTAGTCCAAAGCAGAAGCTGTAAAGAAACTGTTGTTGGGATACAGGTGCTGTCACATCTGAATCTGGCACCACACCTGTAATGTTCAGTTTTTCAAATCAAACTAATTTCACTTTAGCTTACATCCACTTAAGTCGGATATTTTAGATTTAAAATAGAGTTCTTCTGGATATATTTTCATATGCCAAATACATACAGATTTGGAAAGAAGTAAAATTCCATTTTATATTTCAAATATAAAGCATTATCATTAGATAGCACAATAAGGAAATGTTTTATTTGAACTCTTGAATAAATGGAAAATAGGCAAGAAGTCATTAGAGAAGATACACAGAGGCAGTATGGATATTGCATAAACTAAAAAATGTATCTAACCCCTCTACTTTTAGCGTCAGGTCTTTTGGATTTTGACTTCTCTGCAATCAAATGAAGAACTATGGTATTTTTAAATAACTGGGGCCTCCTTTCTTGGAATTCATCTTCATAAGTAAAAAACCACACAGCTGAGCAGAAAATAGCAATAAATAGACAATATATGTTGTTTAGGTGACTAAATCGTCAGGTGCTCTGTTATCCAGTAATGGACAGCTAAACACTGCATTTTTATTGTTAGTATAGACATATTGTTTTTGTTTTTATACCCTTTCATTACTTTTGCTTATCTATTTGTATATAGGTGACTCATCTGTACATTATTTTTTGTATTAATATTTATACTGTGCAATTCTATTGAGATATCTAAAATTCTAATTTAATTTTAAGTTGATTAAAAAGTTAATTTTTCTTTTCATAAAATATAATATGCTAAAAAGTTGTTTATTTTTTAATGTTTTTTTCCATCCATTTTCTTTTCAGGGAAACAGTGTTTCTAGGGGGCTATTCTAAGCATGTACCTGTGGTCAGAGACACTCTGTGGTTCCTACATGCTAAGCACTCCGACTTTGAGCTCTCTCTCGAGTTCTATACTGTCCTTATAAAGTTTTATTTTGCTTTGTTTTAAAATTATTTTAAAGTGTTATGGAAAAGTATTGGATGTTTTCTTCTTGAAAAGCTCTACCAGTGTCTTGTATATCTTTAATATTAACCTCTTATCAGATGAGTATTGCCCGTTTACTTTGCACACAGTCAACTCTCATTTTAGCCCTAATACCACATATGGGCCCAGACGCACTGCCAAGAGTGATCCCTGAGAACAGAGACAGAATAAACTCTGAGCACCACCTAGTTCTGAAAAAATGCCCGAAAATCGATGACTGGATAAAAAGCTTTGGTACATCTACACAATGGAATACTATGCAGCTGTTAGGAAAAATGACGTTATAAAATTTGCCTATAAATGGATGGACATGGAGAAGATTATGTTGAGCGAAATTAGCCAGAAGGAGAGAGACAGATACAGAATGACTGCATTTATCTGCATAACATAAATATATAGGTACATATTATGATACCAATATCCAAGATCAAGTGAAACATATATCAGGAGGTCCTGTCAAAGGTGGAAATTATCACAAACGTGTGGGATTCAGAGGCTAGGTAAGACAGAAATGGAACAGTGTGCTGACAATTGTTGAGGGTACTAATGCCAACCTAGAACTGAGCATTAAATAGAGGCAAAAAGATACACATGACAACCCTTTAATGTATGTTCTGTAATTCATAGTCTGGAGGGGAAGGAAAAGAGAAAGAGAGAGAAATGGAAAGAAATCAAGAACCTGCCATGGAGCAGGGCTGGGGAGGGGGAGGGAACCGGGGACGTTGGTGGTGGGAGATGGGCACTGGTGGCGGGATGGGTGCTGCAACACTGTTTGACCAAAACCCAAATATGAACTTTTTAATTGTATATCTTTGTAATTTTAAAAATAAAAAAAAATTAAAAAAATGCAGACAAAACAGCAACAATAAAAACCCCATCACCTTGTATTTGTACTATATGTCTAAATTTGTTTGTTTGATTTCACTATTTCAGCTTTCACTACAGTCATATCAATTATCCTTATGTTCATCTACTTTGTTGTTTCCCTCCCAATATTTCCATATCTGTCTTTTCTCTTATATTTTTATGATCATGGTATCTCCCCTGCCAGGTAAGTATATATTTTTAAGATTTTTCTTTAACCATTTCTTTAATTGTTATATGCAATTTTGTTCTGAGTTCTAGAGTTTCTAGTAGTGGAGTAAAAATAGTTTTATTTAGAGAATATGAGGAAGAGATAGAATTATATGCCCAGAGGAAAATATTGGCTTGTCCAAAGTGGAGAGAACCAAGAATACACCTTATTATGAGTGCAGATTCCAAGACGGATAACATGCCTAGTCATTATAGTTGTAATATCCATCTACTTTATATAGTTTTAATAATATTTGCTTTTATTTCCTCAGTGTTCAGTGTTTCTAACGTCTCATTTCTCTGATAACACAGTCTGTGATCCATATGTCTTTGTTGTTGACTAAAGTATCCAAATTGTAATATAATTAATTTATACTTCTTAAATTTTGCATTATGAGACCTAAGAGCTGGTACATGGGCTAGCTGCTCCCCCCTGCACATAGCTGATTCTGATTCTGTCCTGGGTACCACATAGTTTCTCCAAGCTCCACCGAAAGTGATCCATGAGAATAAAGCTAAGAGCTCTGAACACAGGCAGAAAAACAACAATAAAAACAAAACACAATATATATAATATACACACATATTATGAGACCACAATCAATATTTAATTTCAGTACTTATTCTGTATTTTATTATTTTTCTCTTTATTTCATGCCATTTTCAGAAGGAAAGTTTTAAATTTCTATGTGAATCATAATTTTGCCCAGAAATTGGTTTATTGGTTAATCCCAGCATACTTCAACAGGAATGGCTAACAATTTAACATTGATCATCAAACATTTTATTTATTTAATTAACTAAGTTTATTGTGATTGATTATTTTAAAATATCATATGGCAAGGTATACTTAATAGTATCATACAAAATATAGTCACAATGAATACCAAAATTCTCATTTTTCTTTATCCCTCTACATTGGCTTCGCCTGGTGGTGCTCATGGCTAGCACTTGACTCTGTGCTAAAGGATCACTCCTGGGAGTCTGGTAATGTGTAAAGTAAACACCTTACCTGCTGTACTATTGCTCCAGCACACAAGACACTTATTGAAACCTTCTTGAAATGATTATTTCATATTAGTGTTTATACCATATTGATTTAGCAAGCAGTTCCTGCCTGTTACTAAATGCTGCATTCTATTAGGAAATGTCCCTTTCACGAAGTTGTGGGGAAAACATGTTTCTTTAGTATTATTTGTTTGTTTTTTTTTTTGGGAGCACACTCAGCTATTCTCAGGGATTACTCCCAGTTTTGTGCTCATGGATGACTCCTGATGCTGGATGGGGGATTCTATGAGGTGATAGGGATTGAGTCAATGAATGTAGTCAAAGACATGTATATTACTCCTGTAATATCTTTTCAGCCCAAAAAGGCATGATTCTAGAAAGCCATTTTAAAATAAAAAAATAATTTATGAAGTTGAATAATTGATGGATATGCTAAGAATTATTTTTTCCTTTTTAAAGTTCATAGAGCTTGGGCTAGAGTAATAATAAAACATGCATTTATTTAGTCATAGATTAACTATTTACAAATGTTCAACTCTGTTGCAGTGGTGTTGGAGTCTATCATTATTCCATCACCACACAGCTTTGATGACTATAGCTTTGTAGTATACTTAAAAGTTAGAAACTAAAGCACTTCCCTATCTTTTTCTTCAAATTTCTTGGGCTAGTCTAGGAATTTTATTCCATAAATTTTTATAAAATTTATTCTATAATTTTTCTACAACTTTGGAGACTGTCATCAGAACTCTTATGGTAATAGCATTGAATTAATATAATTCTTTAGGTAGAATGAAAATTTTGGCAATTTCAACTCTCTCCATTCATGGCAATGAAAAAGTTTTACAGGGCCGGAGGTAGGGTAACAGGTAGGGCATTTTCCTTTCACGTGACTGGCCAGTGCCGGCCTGGGTTCGATCCCCAGCATCCCATATGGTCCCCTGAGCACCACCAGGAGTAATTCCTGAGTGCAGAGCCAGGAGTAACCCCTGAGTGTTGCCGGGTGTGACCCAAAAAGAAAAAAAAAAAGAAAAAGTTTTTCATTTCCTGGCATCCTCTTTATAATTTGATTGAAGAAGAAGCTATTGTAATTTTCTCTGGTGGAAAGATATGTCTTTCCTATTTATAAATTTATCCATGTTAAAAATTTATTTAGTAATTCAGCGTTGGAGTGATAGTACACTCCAAGGTACACTCAAGGTACCTTGGGTGTACCGAAGCACACCCAAGGTAGGGTGTTTGCCTTGCATGCAGCCAACCTGGGTTCAATCCCTGGCATCCCATATGGTTCCCTGAGCACCACCAGAGTAATTCCTGAGTGCAGTGCCAGGAGTAACCCTGAGTATTTCTGGATGTGACCCAAAACCCAAAAAAATTTCTCTGGTATTAATCTTCCAATCAAATCTTGAAATTTTCTATTTAATTATTCTAATGAGATAGAAAATCTTGAAAATTTTCAAGATTTGATTGGAAGATAAGTACTCTCATACTCTCAAAATTTGATGTCGTATGAGTCATGTGCCTTTGTTATAGGAATAGAACTAATTCATCCAGTATCTTTAAAAAAAAGAAAGATAACGCACTAGGCATAACAAAAATTTTATTTTTTTCTATTTTTCTAAGTAAAAAAGGGGAGGCTAGAAATTTTCAGCTCTTTAAAACTACCAATGAGTTGATAAAATAAAATTTTGCAGTTACAAAAAGAGTGAGTGAGCACTACTTTCACTCTCCAGACCTATTTAAAACAATAATTGGGATGCAAAAATAGGAACAAAATTAAGGTAAATATTAACACAGCATACAATTATTGACTATAAGCAAGTATTTTATGAATTTACTGTGGCATTTTATAAATTAGATTTTAAATACATTGTCAGATTGAGGATATTGATTATGAAATAGCACCACACTAAACTATTCCTTTGTTAATATAATCTATTGAACTTTAAAATTTCTTCTAAGGGCAAAATTCTAAATTATTAAGTGGAAATCAGTTGTATTATTGCTTAAAATGTTCACTTATAGACTATAACTAACCTTTTCCCCCATACAATTCTTCATTATTTTTTCCAAACTTGAGTCTACACTGGATCAAACTATATTATTCATATAAGGAAACATGGTCTTTTTTTCATTTCTGCATCACATTCTCACCTGGTTTCTAACAATAGGAATCATATCAGTCTGGAACCTGAGAGGTAGTGCAATGATCAAAGCACTTGCCCTGCATGTAGCTGACCCAGGTTTCATACCAAGCATAACATATGTTCCGTCTCCTGAGTACCTCCAGAGCCAGGAGTTACAGATCCAGGAGTAAATTCTCAGTACCATTGGGTAAGACACAAAGCCCAAGAAATAAATAAACAAACAAAAAAATTATCATACAATCCTAAATAGTCTTTCTCAAACACTACGTAATGCACTGAATAATATTGAATGACTAAAGCCCTATAAAGTTAACAGAATTTTTTCATACTAAATATGTTCCTCTGTTTATCTAAGTTTTTTCTTTTCCCCTTTTAAGCCTTATCTGGATGTTCCTTCATAACATCCAGATAATACAATTCATGTAAATGCAATTCATGTAAATTCTAATACAATTCATGTAAATGAAATTACTTATAATGAATTATGAAATCATTATTCTAATGAGATAGTGATCACCTAACTGAAAATACAAGTGAATTAACAGGAAGCATGATAGAAACGAAATATGTTTATTCTGCTCTAGTCCATTTTCTAAAATTTATCACAGCATTCAATTCACAATTCAAACCAAAACAGAAAATATAATCTGCTCTTTCGCGAGAGGTGTATTTTAGAAAATATAATCTGCTCTTTCTCAAGAGGTGCATTTTAATCTAAGAAAGTGGCTGAGAATTAAATACCTCTAAAGTTTGTATCAGAAAAAATAAAAACTCAAGGTGTAAAGAAAAGAAATTTGCTTTATTTATCACAGCTCATTGTACATTATGATTACCACACATGGTTAGCATTCCTTATCTAATTCAGTTTTGAGAGGCTGTAAATATTTCCTTTGAAATGTACTCCACTGGCTAAAGAACAGGAAAGCTTTCTCGGTTTCCTCCCTTTCTCCTCCACAGAGCCATATCACCCTGTTAGCTTTCTCCAAGGACAAAACATCCTTGGCACTGCTCTGTAGCTATTAAATGACTTTTTTGTGGCTCCAAAATGTCAATTCTAGCAAAGCATTAACATCCAAGAGATGCTTCTTTCAATTTCTCAATTGCTCTTGTCTTCCATTCCTCGTGCTGTCTGTCCCAAAGACATCTGAACTAACTACCTCTGAAGCACACATTTACCGAAAACATTTGTAAAGTGAATGTTATTTAAAAAAAAAAGGAGTCTGTCACTCTCCATAAGAATCTTTGTAGCTATTCTTTGCTGTGTAGCCCTGACATTTCAGTAATTGCTTCAACCTTAGAGCAGCCAGGCTCTGTGCCTTCCCTAGATGAAACATTTCCTAAGGTCCTTATTTCAGAAGTCCTCCACTTTGATTACCAACGCACTAAGGTTCTCCTTTGCCCAGGCCAAGGCAGCTTTTAGCCTGTCAACATGTCGGAATCAAGATTTTCCTCAGTGAAAATGTAGCATCCACAGTGAAAAGTGGTTTCCTAAGAACTTCCCGGTCTTCTAATAACGTCCATTCTGGACGAGCTAACTTCATCAGCAGGTGTTTTTTATTTATAATTTTTGTTTCATTTTGGCTTTCATTTTGTTTTTTTATAAATATGCGAGCAAGACTGGCATTTTGTAGTACCTACAAAGCTATAGAAAAGATATGTTTGTAGAAACTAATGTTAGTGACTTGCTAATAAGATTTGTTGGCAACCAAGATTATTTCAAATTGAAATAAAACCCTGCAAGGAATTCTTAAAATTTAAGACGTAAATAAGCTAAGATTAAAATAAAGTGTAAGTCATCTTTATTCAATGTACCAGACAGTTTTCACGCTGTCTATATGAGAGGGTTAGAAGAAAGAGGAGTATTGGGAGAATACAGATGCATTGCATTTCTGCGGCAGTTACTGGATATAAATTGGCAACTTTTCTAGAGAGATATAATCTTCTAATTGAGAGCAATAAAAGATAGGATTATGATAGTTAAGTGACTATTAAAGGTGTGGTTGTAAAGCCTCACATGGCAATTATACTTAGATTAGAAATGTTAAAGCTTTGAAATAATTTAAATATTTCATTCATAGTAACTCTTGATTCGGAAATGCCTCCAGAAAGTTGCCAATGGTGTTAGAAACACAAATATTATAATGAATACTTCCATGGGTTTGCTCTCGTGTTTCTTATTATTCAGGATCTTTTTTAGTTTCAATCTGCTAAGCATTCTGCACCAGAATTTAAAGGGGAAAAGCAGCATATCATGAAGAAAAAACAGAAATTCACTTGGAAGCCTTGAATTTTAAAACATAATCAATGGGCAAATTAAAAAACACGTAGACTATGATGAAGTGTAAATAGTCAAGATCTATGATACCTCATAAATATCAGCAACCAAAATATACAACAAACTTATGCCCAAATGGGGAGAGATTAACAAACTACACCCCAAAGAAGACAAAGGAATGGTCAATGGGCACATGAAAAAGTGCTCATAGTCACTTATGGTAAAGGAAATGCAAATTCAAACAATGCTCAGGTATCATCTCATACCAGTGAGAAAGGCGTAGTCTGGGAACAGTTAGTGTTCGCAGGGTCGAGGGGAGAAAGATATCTTTGTTCACTGTTGATGGGAATGTCTCCTGATTCTAAATGGAAATCAATATTGAGATCTCTCAAAAAAAAAGTAAGAAAGAACTCCCATTTCAGTTAGCAATATTACTTTATGGCTTCTACCCACAAAACACATAAATATTGATTCAAAAGTATATTTACATGCCTATTTTTATTTTAGCACTTAGTACAATATCCATGCTATGGAAAAACCTAAATTTACATGTATAGAATGAATGAACCAGAAATCTGTGGTATTAGTACAAATGGAATACTATGCAGCTTTTTGTCTTTTTGGGACACACCCGGCAATGCTCAGGGTATACACTCCAGGCTCTGCACTCAGGAATTACTCCTGGTGGTGCTCGGAGACCATATCAGGGACAAGGGATTGAACCCTGGTCTGACTGCATGCAAGACAAATGCCCTACCCACTAGACTATCGCTCCAGCCCACCATGCAGCATTTTAAAAAAAGTTGTACCACCGTGAGATACATAATTGCAAGGATGCTCATAATTGGATCTCTGTCATATACTGTTCCAGCACCCATCCCTCTACCATTTCCCCATTCCTACCACCAAATGTCCCAACGCTACCTCTCACCCAATCCCAGTCTGCCCCTATAGCAGGCAGTTTTTCTTTCTTGCTTTCTCTCTCTCTGTTTCTGTTTCTGTATTTCTCTCTTCTCTTACATTTTGTGACTTGCCTTACAGATATTTAAGGTTTGTTTATGATGTAAGTCTCTATGTGTATATTCAGTAGTGAGTTCTAGTGTGACATTATAGTTCCTCATTCCCCATCAACAGCCCCAGTTTGTTGCAACTACAATGATCATTATCACTATCTATCTTCCCGTTCATTATCGACTTGCTCGAGCGGGCACCAGTAACATCTCCATATGACCTGTCTTATGCAAGTAGAGCCCAAGGGTACCTGCTTGCTCCAGGAACATAAAGAGCCTCAAACCATTCCATCAGGTCATGGGAATGAGGTCTATAATTGTTACTGGTATCTGGCATATCAAATCAACACGGGTAGCTTGCCAGGCTCTGCCGGGTAACAATGATCATTAAGGTGTATAAATGTGAAAGATCCTGGGAAGGACCTGGTCCTAGCCCTACGTTATCATCTAAGTCTCTTGCGTGCCTGCACAGCTGTGAGTCTGGTCTGTCCCATGTCCAGTGCTGCTGGTTGCAGAGGCTGTGAGCCTGTAGCCGTGCCCGCCAACACGGAGAGGGAAGTGCCCAAATCCAGGCTCCAAGTCCGGCTAGCGCAGCCTCCCCACGTGTATGCAGGTTTTCAAAAGAACAAAAATCATGCAATTTGCCTCAGCATGGATGAAACTATGGCATTTCATTATGTGTGAAATCAGTTAGAAGAAAAAGGATAGGCGTAGAAGAAACTCTCTCATATATGATACTTAAATATACGCAGTAAGTGCAAAAAGGGCCAGAGGCAACAAAACAGGACAGCTGGTTCCCCAAACTAGGATCAATAGGTCTCGTATTTTGCAGTGGAGGGTAGAGCAGGAGAAGTGTAGGGTGTTAAGCTGTCTTGTCTCATTCTGACTCTTGAGACGCATAGAAACAGAGAACATAAAAGAAATTAACCCCTAGTTGGCTCCGATGTAGTCTAGGGCCTATATGATTTGTAGAATAAGTGCCATCGTATGCTGAAGAGAATGGAATGAGAGATTGGCCAGCTCTTGGAACCCAAGTTTTATACTACTATGCACCTTTCACCCGAAACTCCATTAGCTTTGTTATGCCTCGAGTCAAAGGTAGTAACTCTAAAGTAGCTTGAATGAGCCCTGAAAAATTCTATGGCTTTTCAGAAAAAATAAAACTGTGTATTTTTTATTTTATGTTTTAAAACTATATTTTCTTCTCAGAGCAATATGGCAATACTTTGAATTATTATCTCATACAGTGGCAAGCTAAAGTCCTTGCTTTTCAAATACTGATCCGTTACTTCAAATAAGGTCTAAAACACAAACAGGATGATTGTCTTATAAATAATCTGAATATTGGAAGAAAAAAAAATGCTTTACAGTACTATTCAAAAGCAATCAGCAATATTCAATTGCAGTTAATCATTGTCCAAACAAAGGAAAGATAACTACATTTTAAATTTGGGAAATATTTGAATTCATATTAGATGAAGAAATCAAAAAGGCCTCCTTTATATTAAATCTCCTAATTTTGTTTCTAGCACTTTGAGACCTTTGGGAAAATCCATAAAATCATAATGAGATTCAATTCAGTTTAAATTAGAGATAATTGGGCCGGAGCTATAGCCCAGCGGGTAGGGCGTTTGCCTTGCACGCGGCCGGCCTCTGCCGGCCTGGGTTCGATCCCGGCATCCCATATGGTCCCCGAGCACCGCCAGGAGTGATTCCTGAGTGCAGAGCCAGGAGTAGCCCCTGAGCATTGCCGGGTGTGACCCAAAAAAGGCAAAAAAAAAAAAAAATTAGAGATAATTACATACTCATATATATATATATATATTTGTTAAGTGTAAATTACAGTAAAATTTTTGCAGTGTCTACCCAATGTGTAAAAATTTCTTGATTTAGTAATTTCAGTTCTAGGGATTTACCTTAAAGTGAATATTTGAAAGTTAGTAGCAAGAAATTATATAATGAATAGTACCTATCGTAATTTGTTTATTTATTTGTGTCCTTATTTATAATATAAAAGCTAGAAACTATTCCAGCAATCTCCAGTAGTTGACAGATTGAATAAAATACTTGTGATTGTTATAAAACTGAAACATGTCCTGATAAAAAGTTTTATAAACTTCTTACTAAAAGATAAGAAATTATATTTGTGTGATATTAAATCTTTGACAAATAAAATGTATATTTATATCTAAGATTAACTATATACAAATTAATGTGAAGGAAGTTGATGTTGTTATATAACAAATATATTTTGAAAATCATATAAAATTGGTAACAGCAATTAATTTCAGTGCAAAAAAATAATTTTTAATTATCTGTTTTTATCAACTACTACTTAAATATTTTGTCTTGAGCATACTTCTTTTTCCTATCAAAAGAAGTCATCTAGTTTGGACGTGTTAAACTACTTTTATACTGTATAATTTTATGGTATAAACAAAACCAAATAAAATACTATTTTGAAAACAAAATGAAAATGTCTACTTCTGTAGCAGTGTTGTAATACAATCTTATACTTATAAGCCTAAGTCTGCCTTTGCTTAGGATACACTAATATTAACTTTAATGGTTTTCAATGACTCCTATTCATCACTCATGCATATTATTTTAATAGCTGTCATTTTGAAGATTCTCAGTGGTCCTATTGTGACACCGAGTTGCCAAAGCACTTAAACCAAACATATGCCTAATATTTACATGGAATTGCTGTTAGCTAGAAGTTATCTGATACAGATGAAATAAATGACAAATAGTAAACTGTTATGTTTCTTCTTTGTAAAAGCATCTTCCTTTTTATATTTTAAATAGGCATTCCTTCAGTAGTGCTCAGTAGAACGGGGGCCACTACCTGCAGCACTTAGGTCACTGATGAACCTGAAGTTTCAGTGTTTGGCTGGTGAGGTCATGTACCTGCTTAGGCCTAGAGGTGCTGAGAACTACTAATTGTAGTTTGGATGCCTAATATCAAATTCAGGGTCTCAAACAGGCAAAGAGTGTGCTCTATCCTTTCAAACTATCCCCTTGACCCCAATTGTTTGCGTTTTGCATTTTATTATACTTATCTATTTAATCTGGGGGTGGAGTGGGGTAGGCCCACATCTGGCAGTGTTCAGGGAGCTTTTTGTGGTGTCAAGGATCAAATTGGGGTCAGCAGCACATAACTTAAGCACCTTAAGCTCTGCACTAGCTCTCTAGCTCCAAATGTTTGCATTTTATAGATAAAATTTCATCAGTAATCCATAGCATCTACTATAGTAGAATTTCAGATATGATTTATAGGTTGAATCAATGTTTGTTTATTATAAGGAATTTCTACTTTCCATGAAATGGGGTTTTATAAAAATGGCATAGCCTGTTTAGGGGGTAATAATATCCATCAGTTGGGATAGATTAGGCTTTGTTATGGCAAAAGAATGCAAACAGGCCTGGACTTAATAACAAGACCAGCATTTCAAATGAGTTCTCTCTGCAATAATGGTAGTGAAGAGTAGACAGGAGAATTGAGCAAAGACAATTCACTGTGTCAAACTAAGGAACTAAGACAGCTCACTTTCTTTTACTCATATTTCACCCACAAATACAGTGAAGTAGAGAGCTCAACTTTAAGATGTATGGAAGTACGTTTCTTCCTTCACCAGAGGAACGTTAAGAAGATCATTGAAACAGTAGAAAGAACTACTGAAGGGGTCTTTTATCTGTTGCTGAACTCTAGTGTTTTGCAAAGAAAACTTTATAATAGAGATAATTTATACATTGCAAATGTTAATAACTATATACCTTAAAAAGCAATAATAATGTTTATAAAATATTTTAGGGACTGGACTATGGCTCTTAATAGAAAATATCCTTTGCATGTGGGATGCTTATTTCAACTGTGCTCATTTTCTCAATTTCTTTTGTAAGTTCTGTGTTTCAACTTTCACTTATTATTTATTTCTTAATGCTAAAAGATAATTCCCATAACGAAGTGAAGATAAAGAATAGTAGAGGAAAACAAAGTATTCAAGACAAATGTAAAGTCAAATTCCAGACTTAAAATTGACCATTATTATGGTTTTACACCCATCACTAAATTCTGGTTTTGTTTTGTTTTGTTTTTTGTTGTTGTTGTTCTTTTGGATCACACCCAGCGATGCTTAGGGGTTGCTCCTGGCTCTGCACTCAGGAATTACTCCTGGCAGTGCTAGGAAACCATATGGGATGCCGGGGATTGAACCCGGGTCAGCCGTTTGCAAGGCAAATGCCCTACCTGCTGTGCTATTGCTCCGGCTCCTAACTCCTTGTTAAAGTTTGTGTGACCAATTATTATGATGTCCACACAGTCCGTACAATGTCTTTGAGTTCTTAACCTAGTGCCTAATGCTTGGTGAATTAACATCAGTCATTGAGACATTTAGTGCATGCATTGACCCTTTTTTCTCTTTAAGTAATTCTGCACATTGAGGTATAGGATGCAAGTTTATTTACTGTATTTATTAAAATATTGATTTCTGAATATATGGAGAGATAAAATGAACTAGTTAAGTGACTGTTAAAAGAGCTATGTTTCTATTAAAGCATAATCAAGGCACTAATACAATGTTTAAGTTATAGTTTTGGCACTTATTACAAAACCGAATTAAGGTTCTCATGATTCTCTTTAAAACACATGAATGTGTTATGATTCCTAAAATTCACATGCCATGTTAATATTCTCAAATTAAAAGATTCAATAAGTGCAATTCACAAAAGTATTTCTTAAATTCTATCATGGTATATAGGAAAAGCTTTTAAAATAGTATGGCTACCATATGAACGTAGTTGTATAAGCAGGGATATTTAAGCTAGCCCAAAATGCATTGCTCTCTTCAATTTTTTAATATAAAAGTAATTTTTCGTAGTAAATTTGATTTGTGTATCTTCAGACTCAGAAAAATAAATGGTGTAATTTCTCATGAGCAATGACTTTACCAAAGACCATAGTTTTCATAAAATATCTGTATTATAATAGTTAAACTGATTTCTATTTTTCTTCGATGTAAATTAAATGTAGTATCCACATGCAGGACAAGATTGCCTGCTTTTCTCCCTTTATCAACTCCTGTAAACTCTGAATAAATCAAGAACTGTTTCCTTTTTTTTCCTGTTATTCAGCTTCATTTTCATCAAGTTTAGTATGTTTTGTGAACGTAATGTATTCATTTTTCAAGAAAGTTCTCTATTCATTTGTCACCATGTGTGATTCAGCAAGAAACCATCAGAATCAGTGATAGCTCCTTCTCTGATAGCACATGGAGTACCAGAACAGAGTCTTGCAATGTAGGTGATATTTTTTCTCTTCCTTGCCCATGACCCATTAAAATGGTTCCATAGAGTTCCTATCTTAAATCATACCATCCTTAGTAACATAATCTTCTCTTGGACAGACTCTTAAGATTTATACTTCTAAAGCTATCACTGTACATTTGACCTTCATCTAATTCCTCTGAAACCTCACCAAAACCTACTATTCTAACAACCATGTCATTTCAACTATCAAAATGGGCTACTGATCCTCCAAATGCTGTTCACTGCACTCACACTGGGAAGGTTTGGCTTGTAAAGTAAGAAGTGTATCAAATTTTCCAACCCATGTCTGACTTTAAACTCTTAGTTCTTTGCACCGAATTCTAATCATGTCGCTCTAATCTTAGGATTTACTATACATTTTTGCTTTTTGAAAAGTCTTATACAAAATAACCTCTTGATATCTTTGCTTTTTGACATTTTTGCTTTTTGAAAAGTCTCATGCATAACAACCTCTTGACAACCATCTTGAGACTTATATGCTCAAATATTAACACAAACCACTAAATTTTATCTTAGGGTATTGAGAAGAGAAGTATTTCAGTATGGAATGATTATAGAAGACACAATGCTCCTTCGGGAGACTTTATTTTTAAATGTTGAACCGAAAATTACAGTCTGCTGCCACTCAAAGTTAAGACCGCCATAAACATTGCCTATTCACTCACGTGTGTCTGTAATTCGAGGTTCTGTCCTGTGCTGAACCATATGTCTTGGATACAGAGTTTCTGGTAGAGACATCATTATTGCTTCCAGAGACCTTAAAGTTCAATGAAAAAAAATATACAAGTAAATATGAAATTTTTATGAAATATCCCAGAAAATTCTTATAATTTATCAGTGGTTTTTTGAGCTGCCATGTCAGATGAATGTTTCTAAGACCTGAGAGACTTAGTAGTAGTGTGAGAACTCCAAACAGAGCAAATATCATGTGCAAAGGGACTGAGGAAGTTCTTCATTCACTTCCAGCAAATTGAAGTCTTGTAGCATAAAATGTAAGAACCGTCCACCTAGCCTTAGTATTAATTTTGACATGTGGGTGTGCAAATATTTGATTGAAAACAAGTGTAGTGTCAAGAAGTATAAAGTCATCACACGAGCTTGGTTACTGAGCAATCAGGAATGTGGCATGACTTTCTATTGCCACATTTTCCACATCTTCACCCTACCATTTTGTATCACTACAAGAAAATACATTTACAGGCTCTGTGGTGTCAAGTTATTAGAGGGAACACATCTGTAGAGAATCAATTAGTTTTCTCTAGTTGAGATGCACGGCATTCACTGATTGATGAAGCTTTAGTATACATGTCAGGCAAGTATAAGTAGGCAGTTATTCCCCGGGTATGGATTCCTTCTTTATAGTTGGGAAAACTCTGCCATTTGCAAAAGAAGCTTTAGCTCACCAGGTTGTAACAGTAAATATTCGTGATTTTTTGCAAATCTCAGAAAGAATAATAACAATGAAACTTTTTCACTAAAAACAGCGGCCTTCAAATTTAGAAGCATGCATCTGAAAACTGAGTGTCACAGAATATCTGTCAGATATATCATCATCTGTTGTCCTCTAACTAATCTATATAAATCAAAGTTGACACAAGGAAGCAAAAAATTACTTTGAATTCTATGCAGTATTATAAGCAAATTAAGCTAGATACGTGTTCTTTTTGTTTGCTTGGTTTTGGTTCAGTTTTTGAGTCTCATCCAGATATTCTCAGGACATGATCCTGACTCTGTACTCAGGGTTCAATCCTGAATAATTCAGCTAACTGTATTGATACCAGGAATTTTCTTGCAAAATACAACTATGTACATGGAAAGGTCCTAACACTTCTATTATCTCTCTGGCACTAGACACCACTACTTACTGTATCACTGTATCACTGTCTTCCCGTTGTTCATCGATTTGCTCGAGCGGGCCCCAGTAACATCTCCATATGTCCTGTCTCATGCTAGTAGAGCCCAAGGGCATCTGCGTGCTCCAGGAACATAAAGAGCCACAATCCATTCCGGAATGAGGTCTATAATTGTTACTGGTATTTGGCATATCAAATACAACACGGGTAGCTTGCCAGGCTCTGCCGGGTAGAGTAGCATACTCTTTTTTTTTAAATTTTTTTTATTTTTACAATTACAAAGATATACAATTAAAAAAGTTCATATTTGGGTTTTGGTCATACAGTGTAGCAGCACCCATCCCGCCACCAGTGCCCATCTCCCACCACCAACGTCCCCCGGCTCCCTCCCCCCCTCCCCCAGCCCTCCTCCATGGCAGGTTCTTTATTTCTTTCCATTTCTCTATCTTTCTCTTTTCCTTCCTCTCCAGACCATGGACTACAGAACATACATTAAAGGGTTGTCATGTGTATCCTTTTGCCTCTATTTAATGCTCAGTTCTAGGTTGGCATTAGTACCCTCACAATTGTTAGCACACTGTTCCATTTTCTGTCTTACCTAGCCTCCTGACTCCCACACGTTTGTGATAATTTCCACCTTTGACAGGACCTCCTGATGTATGTTTCACTTGACCTTGGATATTGGTATCATAATATGTACCTATATATTTATGTTATGCAGATAAATGCAGTCATTCTGTAACTGTCTCTCTCCTTCTGGCTAATTTCGCTCCAACATAATCTTCTCCATGTCCATCCATTTGTAGGCAAATTTTATAACTTCATTTTTCCTAACAGCTGCATAGTATTCCATTGTGTAGATGTACCAAAGCTTTTTTATCCAGTCATCTATTTTCGGGCACTCGGGTTGCTTCCAGATTCTGGCTATTGTGAATAATGCTGCTATGAACATAAAAGTAGGGATGGTGTTTCCGCTGCGTATTTTTGGTTTCCCAGAGTAGATTCCCAGGAGTGGTATGGCTGGGTCAAATGGGAGTTCAATTTCTAGTCTTTGGAGGAAAGTCCATATTGTTTTCCAGAAAGGCTGTACCAGCCGGCATTCCCACCAACAATGGATGAGTGTTCCCTTTTCCCCACACCCACGCCAGCACTTGTTGTTCTTGTTCTTTTGAATATGCACCAGTCTCTGTGGTGTAAAGTGGTATCTCATTGTTGTTTTGATTTGCATCTCTCTGATGATTAGTGATGATGAGCATTTTTTCATATGTTTTTTGGCCATTCGAATTTCTTCCCTTGCTGAAGTTTCTGTTCATTTCTTCTCCCCATTTTTTGATGGGGTTGTTTGTTTTCTTCTTGTAAAGTTCTACCAGTGCCTGATATATCCTGGATATTAACCCCTTATCAGATGAGTATTGGGTGAATATTCTTTCCCATTCTGTGGACTGCTTTTGTATCTTAGTCACTGTTTCTTTTGAGGTGCAGAAGCTTTTTAGTTTCATGTAGTCCCATATATTTATCTTTTCTTCTAGTTGCTTTGTTAGAGATGTTTCATCTTTGAAGATGCCTTTAGCTTCAATGTCATGGAGGGTTTTTCCTATATTTTCTTCAATGTACTTTTATGGATTCAAGTCTGATATTGAGATCTTTAATCCACTTTGATCTGATTTTTGTGCATGGTGTTAGACACAGGTCCAAATTCATTTTTTTTACATGTCGCTGCCCAGTTTTCCCAACACCACTTATTGAAGAGGCTTTCCTTACTCCATTTTAGACTCGTTGCACCTTTATCAAAGATTAAATGATCATGTGTTTGAGGTCGGGTGTCAGGATACTCAATTCTATTCCATAGGTCCACGGGTCTGTTTTTATTCCAATACCATGCTGTTTTAATTACTACTGCCTTGTAGTACAGTTTGAAGTTGGGTAAGGTGATGCCTCCCATCTTCTTTTTCCGAGGATTGCTTTAGCTATCCTTGGGGGTTTATCGTTCCATACAAATTTCAGGATTGTTTGGTCAATTTCTTTGAAGAATGTCATGGGTATCCTCATAGGGACTGCATTGAATCTGTATAGAGCTCTAGGGAGTATTACCATTTTGACAATGTTGATTCTCCCCATCCATGAGCAGGGAATGTGTTTCCATTTCCTTGTGTCCTCTTTTATCTCTTGGAGCAGTGTCTTGTAGTTTTCTTTGTACAGGTCCTTTACACACTTGGGTAAGTTGATTCCTAGGTATTTGATTTTCTGTGGCACGATTGTGAATGGAATTGTTTCCTTAATATCCCTTTCTTCTCTTTCGTTATTTGTATATAGGAAAGCCACCGACTTTTGCGTGTTGATTTTGTATCCTGCCACTCTACTATATGCGTCTACTGTTTCTAGGAGTTTTTTGGTAGAGAGTTTAGGGTTCTCTAGGTATAATATCATGTCATCTGCAAATAATGATAGCTTGACTTCTTCCTTGCCTATCTGGATGCCCTTGATGTCCTTTTCTTCTCTGATTGCCATCGCAAGTACTTCCAGTACTATATTGAATAAAAGAGGTGAGAGTGGGCAACCTTGTCTTGTCCCTGATCTCAGGGGGAAGGCTTTCAACTTTTCCCCATTTAGAATGATGCTTGCTGTGGGCTTTTGGTAGATGGCTGTAACTATCTTGAGGAAAGTCCCTTCAATTCCCATTTTCTGGAGGGTTTTAATCATGAACGGGTGCTGGATCTTGTCAAATGCTTTCTCTGCGTCTATTGATAGGATCATATGGTTTTTATTTTTTTCTCTTATTGATATGATGTATTATGTTGATTGACTTGCGAATGTTGAACCATCCTTGCATTCCCGGGATGAATCCTACTTGGTCATGATGTATAATCTTCTTGATGAGTCTTTGGATTCTGTTTGCTAGTATTTTGTTGAAGATCTTAGCATCCGTGTTCATCAGGGAGATTGGTCTGTAGTTTTCTTTCTTTGTGTTGTCTCTCCCTGCTTTGGGTATCAGGGTGATATGTGCCTCGTAGAAGCTGTTTGGGAGTGTTTCTGTTTCTTCTATTTCCTGGAAGAGCTTGAACAGGACTGGCAGTAGGTCCTCCTTAAAGGTTTGGTAGAGTTCACTAGGGAATCCGTCTGGACCTGGGCTTTTGTGTTTGGGAAGTCTTTTAATTACTGTTTCTATTTCCTCAACGGTGATAGGCTTATTCAGGTATTGGAGGTCTTCTTGTTTCAGCCGTGGGAGGTTATAGGACTTCAGGAATTGATCCATTTCTTCTAGATTCTCATGTTTCACGGCATACAGGCTCTCAAAGCAATCTCTGATGATCTTTTGGATTTCTGTGGTTTCTGTTGTGATGTCACCCTTTTTATTTCTGATTCTGTTTATTTGGGTTCTCTCTTTCCCTGTCCTTACAAGTCTTGCCAATGGTTTGTCAATCTTGTTTATTTTTTCAAAAAACCAGCTCTTGGTTTCATTAATCTTTTGGATTGTTTTTTTGGTTTCCAACTTATTGATTTCCTCTCTAAGTTTTATTATTTCCTTTTTTCTGCCTGGGTTGGGCTCCTTTTTGTTGGTCTTTCTCTAATGTCTTCAGCTGTGTAGTCAGGTTATTTATGTGGGCCCTTTCTTGTTTCCTGATGAATGCTTGCAGAGCTATAAATTTCCCTCTTAACACGGCTTTTGCCGTGTCCCACAAGTTCTTATAGTTGGTGTCTTCATTTTCATTTGTTTCCAGAAATCTTTGGATTTCCTGTTTGATTTCTTCTATGACCCATTTGTTGTTCAGGAGTGAGCTGTTCAGTTTCCAGGTGTTTGGTTTGACTCCCTGTTTCTGTGTACGGTTAATTTCCATTTTCAGTGCATCATGGTCTGAAAAGATAGCTGACACAATTTCTATCTTTTTAATTCTATTGAGGTATGATCATTGCTGAGAAGTTCCCGGAACTAAAAAACACTTGCCTCAAGATCCAGGAGGCCCGTAGGATACCTGCTAAAAAGAAACCCCAACAAGAATACTCCAAGACACATCTTAATTAAAATGACAAAAACTATAGATAGAGATAGAATACTGAAAGCAGCAAGATCAAAGAAGGAAATCACATACAAAGGAACATCTCTAAGATTTACAGCAGACTTCTCTGATGAAACACTCCGAGCAAGAAAACAATGGTGGGATATTGTGAAAAGGCTGAATGAACTGCAGGCCTCACCAAGAATTCTTTACCCGGCCAGACTCACATTCAGATATGAAGGAAAGATACACAACTTCATGGATAAGCAACAACTCAGGAACTTCATGGACTCAAAACCAACCTTAAAAGAAGGACTGAAGGGTCTACTGTAATACGACCAAACCCATAAGCACAACAAGCTCAAACAGAAAGATGGCACAAAATCCGATGACAATAATCTCTCTCAATGTTAATGGTCTAAATGCACCAATTAAGAGACACAGAGTAACAAAATGGATTAAAAAATTGAACCCAACATTCTGCTGTCTACAAGAAACACATCTGAATAATCAGAACAAACACAGACTCAAAGTCAAAGGTTGGAAGACCATTCTCCATGCAAACAATTCCTCCAAAAAGGCTGGTGTGGCCATATTAGTATCAGATAATATAGACTTCAGGCTGAAAAAGGTTAGAAGGGACAACGAAGGCCATTTCTTATTACTTAAGGGGTATGTACACCAGGAAGAAATTACACTACTAAACATATATGCACCCAACGAGGGGCCAGCAAAATACATAAAACAACTGCTAAGAGACCTCAAAGAAGACATGGACAGTAGCACAATAATAGTTGGAGACTTCAACACTGCTCTATCAACGATGGATAGATAAACAAGACTGAAACTCACCAAGGAAATATTGGCCCTGAAGGAAGAAATGGAAGAAAGAGAGCTAGTAGATATATACAGGGCTTTTCATTCCAAAAAAAGCTGAATACACATTTTTCTCTAGTGCACATGGAACATTCTCCAAGATAGACCACATGCAGGTAGCATACTCTTGCAGTCATCTCTAAGTCCAGCATTTAATGATGAACCGCGCGGCCGCTTACTTACTAATAGAATAATTATGAAGTTATTGAAATTCACTTCCAGAGTTACATTTTAAAAAGGATTATAAAATTTCTCTATCCCAACCTTGCTTGGTATCTTTTTTAGGAAATTGCTACCTCGTTGTGATTTATGGGAATAGGGCCAGTGCCTGGACCATAGGACAAGGAACTGATGTTTTTGGTCAATGAAAATCCATGTCTCTGGACCTTATTGTGTCCTTTCCCCTAAAATTTCATAGTTAGTCCTACCCCCAGTATCTTAGAATGTAAGTGTATTCAGGAGGTGATTTGTAAGATATCTTATGTTAAAGTCTAAGTTAAAATGAGGGTGGGTTCTGATTCAGTATAAATGGTTTCTGACTTTTAAAAAAGGAAATGTGGCCACAGACACATAGAGAGGAAAGATCATGTAAAAACACTGGAGGAGATAGACAAGGAGAAAAGACCCGGAGCAGAGCATTCCAAAACTGAACCGACCAATACTCCACAACTATGAGAAAGAAAATCTTGGCTAAAGTCCGTGCTTAGTGTTTAGCTATTTATGGTAAACCACCATACTTGCCAAAAACCACAGGAGTTTCTCTGTGAATCTTGGGAGACTGATCCCAAGACAAGATTTAGATGAGTGAGTTTGGAAGATGCTCTTCAAATTGAGCCTTGAGAAATGGTTATATCAGAATAATTAATAGGTAAGTCAGCAAATGGAATAGAGTGTAGGTAAAAATTTATGGATTTACTAGATTTCATGCAAGGATGGAAGTGAAACCATTCAAAATTACAATGGATATTGGAGTCCAAAAATTAAAAGCAAGACTACTTCAATTGATATAAGAAATTTTAACATTAGAATATATTATATTTCTGAAGTGAATATGCATGATGAAAAAAAATCAAAGTACCAACAACTAAAAGAAGGCCTGTCACAAAATAGCATTAGAATGAAGGGCTCTAGCAGGAAGGAAAAAAGTAAAGATCTTAAAATAAGAGAGTTTCAAATGGATTTTGAAAAAGCAGGATGCGCAAGTCTTAAAATTAACAAAATGAAAGAATATTCTACTAAAAATAGATTGTGTTTCTTTTCCTAGATCAAGATATGTACTGGAAATATGTCTTACAAATCTGTTTTTTTTATCACTTTTCCTTTTTCAAAAATTGTGCCCAGAGCTTCTTATTTTCTGGGCTATTATTTAAATCTCCTCCAAAATTTTACTCTTCCTATCACTTATTCATTGATATTACTTGCATCTAACGAAGGTACCTCATTTTTAGCAATCCTTCTATTTTTATGTCTTACATTTCCTATTTTAGGGCCACACTGGCAGTTCTCTGGGCTTACTCCTTGCTATGCTAAGGGATCATTTCTGGCAGTGCTCATGGAACCATATGTGGTATCAAGGAATAAACCTGGGTCTGCCACATACAAGATGAGCACCCTAACCTTTGCACCATCACTGTAGCCCTTGAGGTTTCATTTTTGAATGCTGAAAAGGAGAATTTATGCTTTTTACTTTATTCATGCTCAATCTGCTACTATTGGCAATAAAATAGACTTTCCAAATTAAAAAATATGGTTCTCTTTATATCAGACCCTTCCAGTAACTCACTGAGAGGTATATTCTTAAGAAATTTGATTTATATTATCAATTACCTCACCAGAACAATTATATAATCAATGGGGAAATTTGGCATATTTACTAGCAGAACCAGAGTAGTTCTCTTCATCTATTTAATTCAACTTTGATGCCTCAGAGAAATACTTTATAGATTTTCATTTTTGGTTTTTTTTATTATTATAAATATGTTATAGAATTTAAAAAAACATTTCTATTGATTGAACTTCTGTGATATACAATCCTGTTGTGATGGCTTCTCATACACATAATTCCATTACCACACCTATCTTCACTGTTGTGATGGTTTCTCATGCACAAAATTCCATCAGCTCACCCATCTTCAGGATCTCACAAAGACCCCAAAGGCCTTTCCTTGCAACACCACTCTCCACCTACCTAAACAACTCAATTGTGTGGATCAGCTATACCTGTCCTCTTGCCTTTGGTCTTTTGTTATTTATTTTATGATTTTTTTTAAAGAACATTTATATGTTTTATAAATATGCATTTAGTTCTTTTGCTGCTGTGCAGTCCAAACTCATTTTTTAAAGAAACTGAACTGAAACATTTTACAATCTAAAAATTAGCAAACTGGCACTTTTTCAGCAGAGGTTTTGTTGTTTGCTTTGCAGTGGAGATGGAGGGGGTGAATCATAACCAATGCTTTGTTTGCCCAAGTGCCACTCCCAGCAATACTTAGCCATACGGGAATATCACTCATGATAAGGTCCAATGCTGTCATTTGCAGAGGACTCTGCAGCCACATAAGGTGGCCTTCAAGAGGTTTCCAGATGTATAGCCTCAAAGGGGGGCTATGGTGGCAGGGGCAAACCAAAGATCTAGTAGATTCCTTGGCTGTTGATCTACTTCTTTGGTTCCAGAACAGTGCTTCTTATGTTGTAGTTTTTTTTTTTTCAAATTCTACCATCAAATTAACTATTTCCTATTGTTCTTGTGGCTTTTTAAACCCTGGAATCAAAATTCTAAAACACAAATCTAATTTGATTAGAAGTTCTTCCATAATTCTTCCAAAGTTGGACAATGGTGAGTTGAGTTTTCATTGTTGTTTGCCAAACAAAATAATAGCCTTCCCATGCTACAATTTATGAATCCAAAGAAAATTTAAATTTTCATCTTTAAGAATAATTTCATGCAGTAGGGTAAAATGAAAAGAAGAAAGCATCTCCTGGTATTTTATCCCAATAGTGTTCCTTGTGTCTCATAATTGCAATGCAAAAAAATAGAAATATGTGTTAAACAGATGAGGAAGGCTAGGTAAGACAGAAAATGGAACAGTGTGCTAACAATTGTGAGGGTACTAATGCCAACCTAGAACTGAGCATTAAATAGAGGCAAAAGGATACACATGACAACCCTTTAATGTATGTTCTGTAATCCATAGTCTGGAGAGGAAGGAAAAGAGAAAGATAGAGAAATGGAAAGAAATAAAGAACCTGCCATGGAGGAGGGCTGGGGGGAGGGGGAGGGAACCGGGACGTTGGTGGTGGGAGATGGGCACTGGTGGCGGGATGGGTGCTGCTACACTGTATGACCAAAACCCAAATATGAACTTTTTAATTGTATATCTTTGTAATTGTAAAAATAAAAAAATTTTAAAAAAATTAAAAAAAAAAGTTAATTTTATTAATATGATCCCTCATAGATTATTTGTTAACATTTTCAGAAGGGAGAATTTTTTTCTTTTTACTATGAAACATCTGATTTTGTAGATAATAAAAAAATTCTGCTTCATTTTGGAAGAACAAGAAACAGGTGGGAATTTCTAATATTAACTACAATTTTTCCATCAAAAAATGCCCAGAGGCTGGGAAGATAACTCAGGGGCCAAGAAGGTACGTCTTGTATTTACAAGAGCCTGAACTCTATCCTTGGTTCCTCATGGTCCCCAGACAACTCAGCGCAGCATGGACTTAGTGGTTTTGGAGCACAACTGGTTACTTGCATTGACTCTTTTCTCTGACCGAGTGTCACTGGGAGTAACTCTCAGACTCTGGGCTAAATTCTGGCTCAGCACTTGGAAATCATTCCTGGCAGTGCAAGTGAGACTAAATAAGGTTATATGAGGGATGAAAACCACAGCATTAAATCACCACACACATCTGATAACAACCTATATAAAAATATTTGGAAGAATGTTGGAATAGATAATTGATATAGAGAAAATGAAATAGTAGTATGTTCTTGTTAGAAATGAAAATTGGTGAAACCACACTGATAATATAGTCATAAATCAATTATTAAAATTGGAATAACATGTAATTTACTAATTTTATTCCTAAGCACATACCCAAATAATGTGACTATGTAAAATATACTTATACCCCTCTGTTCATGGCAGCATCATTCACAACAGAAAAGTATAAGTCGCCCAAGTGCTCATCAAGATGAAAGGATAAGAAAATAGACACTCAATGTAATTCTACTCTGCAGTGAAAATGAAATTACGTAACATGGGAGAAAATTGATGGGATCTGAGGTGATTATGGCTAATGAAATAATATTAGAAAAATATATTGAATGACTTTGGTTTGTATGTGTGTGATGACATCTAGTGAGGCTTCCGTTTCTCATTGAATTGGCATGAGATACAGTTACAAAATTGTTCATGTTGGGATTTCAGTCTTGCAATGTCCAACATCCATCCCTTCACCAGAGTACATTCCTATCACTGTTGTCCACAGTTCCACCCTCACTTAGCCCGATCTCTATGATAGTCTGAATCTCTCTCTCTCTTGCTCTCTTTCTCTCTCTCTCTCTCTCTCTCTCTCTCTCTCTCTCTCTCTCCTTCTAGGCAGTGTGGTTTGCAACTGTTACTGAAAGTCAATCATCCATATCACTTTGCCTCCTTTCAGCACTCAGTTCTAGTCCAGAGTGATCATTTTCAAACATAACTGTGAATGACTGTGTTTTTCAAAGAATATGAATAACAACAAAAAATAAAATGTAAAAGAAATTAACTCCTGTACCCAGTGAAACCAATCATAATCACTGGAAGGAAAATAGAGTATGTGAAAAGAATTAATAGAGGAGGAAATTTTGGTGATAAAATGACATTGGAACTCTTGTGGTGGGCCAACTGAATCTAGGCACATTATATTGAGGTATTAAGATATTCTGGTTTGAACTGTACTATACAAATTAATGATAAATTTTATTGCATAAATAATTTTGGTAGGTTAACATTGAAACAAAACATTAAAATAATCATATTCCTTACATTTTATATTTACTTGTTCTGGAGTTTTCCTTAAAATGTTTCATCCTTTCAAATATTTTCTCTTTATATACATTTTTTCTTTTTGGGTCACACCTGGAAATGCTCAGGGGTTACTCTTGGCTCCTGGCTCTGCATTCAGAAATTAGTCCTGGCGGTGCTCATGGAACCATATGGGATTTCAGGGATCGAAACCGGGTCAGGCGTGTGTAAGGCAAACGCCCTACACGCTGGACTATTGCTCCGGCCCTCTTTATGAATTTTTTAATCAAAGGTTATTTAGAAAGATATCTATTACCATAAAATGTAATTTAATATAGCAAATTACTGATCAAACAAGCATGCTTCAAATGTCTAAAACCAATACATGTTAGATTTTAGTTTCTGAGAACATATTCCCTTAAATAGAGAGAGAGAACATATTATAGAATAGAAAACATATTCTATCAAAATTAGAATATATAGAATAGAGAACATATTCTATTGAGTATATATTCAGAGTATTGTATTGTGTTTCAGAGTTTTTGTCTTGTTTTGAAGCAGAAACAAGAGAGATTTCATCAGCGATGAACACTGTAAATACAGTTTTGCATTCCTATTTCTGGCAACAACTTTCAGTCACAGATGAAACATGTCATTCATTTAGTTGCTTTTCACAAATTTAAAATTCTGGTCATATTTACTTAAAAATTGGGTTTACCTAAGTATATGTACTGCATTCATAATGTGTAAGAAAAGGAAAAGAGAGAAGCGAGATAGAGAGAGGGGAGTGAGAGAGAGAGAGAGAGCAAAGGAAAAGTGTCTAATATAGAGGCAGGGGAGGGGAGGGGGGAGGGAATCCAGAGACATGGGTGGTGGGAAATGTGCAGTGATGGAGGGATGGGTGCTAGAACACTGTATGATTTAAATCCAATCATGAATTTAGCTTTGTAATTGTATATCTCATGGTGGTATAATACAAATAAAATTTTTAAAATATTGAGTTGAAAAGTACAGATGCTGCACGGGACAAGAGGCTGACCCTGGTTTTATGCCCAGTACCCTAAATTTTCCCACATGTTTCTGCTTGGAGTCCTGGATAGTCCCTGAGTACTACCAGGGCCCCCAAATAAGGCCTACAGCCTGTGATTGTTCAAAACAGAGTTGACCAGACAGGCAATCACCAGATTATCTTGAGCACCCCTGGGGAGCCTTCCTACAATAAATAAACAAGCAAGTCTATACAAAATAAGATAGTTTGGAGAAAAGACTACAGGCCTAGAAAATCTGATTTTTGTCTAAGGGTGATAGTCCTTGTATTGATAACAAGTAACTTTGCTTGCCCCTTTCTCATTGTGTTGACTTCTTCATTTCCCATTAAGAGAGCTGTGTTCATAATTTATTACTGATTTGCCATATTTTCGTATTGGATTTTTAAAAAAGAACCACTTATGTAGTAAAGATTATTGAAAATATGATTTTTATACTTTTTACAATCAAATCAATTTTGATAGAAGTAAAATGAATCTTGTAAGTTTCTAGAAATTGCCTACTATGTCAAGAATGAAAGAATTAGACACTTGAGTTACCTGGTTTGGGACGTGATTATAAATACCTCTGCATGATTTCATTGACTATGATGATCTCTGGCCCCAAATGATTCACTCATTCAATGACATAAATCCAGGTTATCTTCTTTTGAACCATTTCCTCTAGCTATCCTCTATGTAAGAACATCTTGAGAAATAAAACTTTGAACGTTTTCTCAGGACTCCTACATAAAATATGCCTAACTTTCTTATAGATCTCAATCAATTTAAGATCATACTTGATTCTTCAAAAAGAGCTACTCATGGCTTACATATTATTGAGAATACAAATTTTATGTTTTTTACCATGAGATCTATTTTGTTAGTTGTAAAATGGATCACATAAGTTTCTAAAATGCTCCTACTATGTCAAGGATGAGAGATTATGCCAATAGGAAGTCAAGTCATAATATTATTTACTTAAAATAAACCATATGAAGGCACTTTCTATATCCATAACAGGGTATATCGGTTGGAGTGCTCTTTGGAAGCTCTACTGTTCCGCCCTTAATCCACATGTACTGGCAATTGTATCAGAGTGCCAGGAAGGAAATAATTCTCCCTACAACTATAAAATGTTCTTGTCTAGATCAGAGCATTCAAGCATTCACTTTCAGTTCCCTTCCAATACTTGCATTTACTAATGAGGAGATTTCCGTGAATATTTATATAGATGAAGTATTTAAAGGAAAAATGGACCTATTAAAATGCACTGCATTTATAATGTCCATTTACTTATTGCCTAGAATCAGACTTCTGGGGTGATATAGGGACATTGTAGGTGGTATAGGGATAATCTAGGGCCAAATAGTATGGAACAGAGGACAGAAGAGGTGAGAAAGAATATAGAATATTTACCCTCTTATAATGAATATATTATACAAAAAAAGGCAAAAAGTTGATTGAAGCAAGGGGATTTATCTTAAAAAGGCAAGGGACCATATTCATAGCACATGCAAAACCCAGAGTTTTCCTTCTGGCACTTAGTGATCCGCCAAACATTGCTGGGGTGACACCGTTGACAAGATTAAAGGTTATTTGTGCTATGATCCCTTCATTTCGATTATGTTTTATAGCTCAACAATCAGATGTTTATATTCAACAAGAAATCAAGTGGCATTCAAAATATTTACATGGATATAGCTTATCTGAAGCTAAAGAGTTATCAGTTTCATGGCAAATGATCTTTTAGACAAATGGAGAATATCAATTCAATATAGGACTTTATATCATGGATTTAATATATTGACACTAAGAGAAAACATCCAGGGCCAGAGTGATAGCACAATGGGTAGGGTGTTTGCCTTGCATGCTGCCGACCTGGGTTCGATCCCCAGCATCCCATATGGTCCCCCCAAGCACTGCCAGGAGTAATTCCTGAGTGCAGAGCCAGGAATAACCCCTGAGTATCGCCAGGTGTGACCCATAAAGCAAAAAATTAATTAATTAATTAATTAATTAATAAGTTGAAAGAAAACCTCTATGGAAGTATTAAACATTTGAAATTCAATGCTTGTTTTAAACTAGCATAGCAAATATTGCTATGATAGATTTTGGAGTCAAAATATTCTCAGTTTTGGGGCCAGAGCGATAGCCCAGCGGGTAGGGCGTTTGCCTTGCACGCGCCGGCCTGTGCTGGCCCGGGTTCGAATCCCAGCATCCCATATGGTCCCTGAACACCGCCAGGAGTAATTCCTGAGTGCAGAGCCGGGAGTAACCCCTGAGCATAGCCAGATGTGACCCCCTCCAAAAAAAAAAAAAAAAAATTAAAAAATATTCTCAGTTCTAATGGAGTTAGGTTATACTCATGGAAATTTGTATAGCATCTCATGAAGGTAAATGGCTGGTTTGTCAATATTTTCTAAAATATATTTTCCCAAATTAAAATATTTGGTCATTGGCAGACTTTTTTCTGGCCTATTAGAGTTTCTAAGCCCTTCTGTTATTGAAAAACAGCAATAATTTATAATTTCATCAAACAAATGTAAATAGTATAAATATTTATTTAAATTATCAATATAATTTTAGTATCATGTTTTTAAAAACTGTTTTAAACTTTAATTTACTATCTATGTTAGCCAAATAGGTGTTAATGATGTGCTTTTGAGCATTGACATGAAAGTCAACATTTGAACACAATTAATGCTTACGTTGTCAGCAGAAGGGGAAGGTAGGTGAGTGACAGAGAACCTGATGGCAAATCTTTAGATGTGGCATGGACAGAAAGAGTATTTTATACAAGCTAGTTCTTTAAAGCATCTAGTTATTTTTCCAAAAAGATAAAGAAAAATGACCAGAATCTTTGCCATTAGACTATAACTAACTTTTGGGAAGACTTAAACTGTTTCCGTAAGTGATTAGGAAAATGACTATGTGATGGTCTTGCTGTGTGAAAGGTTTGTTACCTGACCAGGTGCCCTTTTCGAGACACAAATTAGACCCACAGAATAACGTTCACTCCATACTGGTTACAGGTGGGCTATCCTAAAAATTAATCATACTTTCTCAACATGTTTATTCTCAAAGGAAACTTCTAAGATGTTTTTCATTTTAATTTCAATTACATAAAGCATGTGTAGCGCAATTTTTTTCTTCACAAGATAACATCTCAGTTACATTTATTTTATAATATAACTCTCAAAGTCACTTTAAATATGGACGTTTATGTCATCACCCCTTTGCAGCAGATAGCTCCTGCCTTTTACCACCCCCCACCAATGTGAAGCTGAAGTGTAATATAACTTTCTAAGGATATAGGTTGCAATATAGGTTGCAATTTGGAGGTTATTATGCAGTTCTAACTTGAACTTCACAGCAAAAAGTATTCTTTTGTTTTTTTGCTTATTGGGTCATACCCAGTGATGCTCGGGGTTACTCCTAGCTCTGCACACAGGAATTACTCCTGGAGATGCTCAGGGGACCATATGGGATGCCAGAGACTGAATCCAGGTCAGTCGCATGCAAGGCAAATGCCCTACCTGCTGTGCTATCGCTCTGTCCCTAGCAAAGCTATTTCAAACTTGCTATATACCAGACATTCTGCTAAATGGTTTTCTTACATCCACCCTGGAAGCATCATTTCCATTCTACTGATGAGGAAACAGTAGCCTCAGTATCTAAGGATACTCCTGACACAAGAAAAGCAAATGCCAAGGTCCTGAGACCGGGAGTATGCTTGGCATGTTAGGGGGAGCAAGTAAAGTGAAAGAGCTTATCATAGTTTGTGCCCCAGCAGGGGTTAGAACCCAGGGCCTCATACACGTGTGGTCTGTACTCTGTCCTTGAGCCACATCCCTAGCCCAGTCTGTGCAAGTTCTGGAGTTCTATTATGCCAAACCAAAAAAATAGAGGCCAATGACCTGCCAAAGTGACAGAATCAGGTCTTGTACCTTTCATCACACACTCCTCATTCCTGCCTCCCAGGAGCTCCATCTATTTGCTGCTATATCTTAGAGTTAGGCAATGGCTAGGGACAGACCAATACAGGTTTCAGAGGCAAGCAGAATTGATCCTTCATAGGTTTCCAACTGCATTTTCTACCAATTAGTATAAGTGTATCCTCTGTACTTGTAATTTGACAGGAACACCACCTCCTGCCCTTGACAACTCCATGCTACAAGAACTCACTAGACATCATCAGAAACCAATATAACACCATTTCACTTGGAAAACGCTTTTTGGGAGAAGAAGGGGCATACCGGAGATCAAAAATAAACATCCTGGATGTAGAGCTGCATGTTATTACTGAGCCACATCCACGGCCTGAAAAGGGGACTTCTGAAGAAATGCCACATATGTGACCAACTTTGTTTTGAGATGCTCAAAACAGTAACAGCCCCTCAGAGAACAAATCTGAAGTTATTAATCTTAGCTGTTTGTAGAAGTCCCTAAGGAAAAAAATAGACAGTTTCTGGGCCCGTGCCATTACAGCTTAAGATTGTATTTTTCACAAATAAAATTACGCTTTCAGTTCTAATAGAATTTCATGTGTGACATGACATTCTGTAGCACTTGGTGTATAACGTGACTCACTCACTTTGACCAGCAGCAACTCAGACACATCTCTCTCTCTCTTTACAATGACCAAGGGCAACAGGTCAACCCCACTGTTCTGTCCACAAGCTGATCAAAGCAACATCAGGATACCTTGAAACACCCACAGTCTTAACTCTTACTTCCAGTGAACACTGCACATACTTCCAGAGTTCTCTTTTTTTAGCATATTTGCTTTTAAAGGAGTCCACTTGTTAGCCAGAGGCTTCAGTGTAGAGCAAATTTTTAATGGTTCTTCCAGAATAGTCCAATAGACACAGTCTCTGAAAGTGCATTATAAAGAATTTCATAAGTCTCATCAAACACTCTGTGATTAGAAGTCAGTCCTCCTGTGAGATTTGGTTACACATTTAGACAAAGATTTTTGAAATGAAATAAAGCTACCGTAAACACAGGCAATGCAGATGCCTACTGTTTTTTACCTTGCTGAGATCCTTATATAATTCAATTGCTGCCTTACAAATTACCATATAAATTATAAAAACTTATTTGACATATGAATTATAAAAATTATTTAAATAACTTCATAAGATCATCAGAGATTACTATGAGAGCCTGTATGCCAAGAAACAAGAGAACCTAGAAGAAATGGACAAATTCCTGAATTCCTATAGCCTCCTAAGTCTGCAACAAGAAGATTTGGAATACCTCAACGAACCTGTCTCCATCAAGGAGATGGAATAAGTAGTCAAAAAGTCTCCCCAAACACAAAATCCCAGGTCCAGATGGATTCACCAGTGAATTCTACCAAACCTTTAAAGAGGACATACTCCCAATCCTTTTCAAACTCTTCCGGAAAATTGAAGAAACAGAAACACTCCCAAATAACTTCTATGAGGCACATATCAACTGATACCCAAAGCAGACAGAGAAGTCACAAAAAGGGAACACTACAGACCAATATCTCTGATGAACACAGATGCTAAAATAGTCAAGAAAATACTAGCAAATAGAATCCAAAGAGTCATCAAAAATATTATACACCATGACCAAGTGGGATTCATCCCGGGAATGCAAGGGTGGTTCAACATCCGCAAGTCAATCAACATAATATGTTCATATCAATAAGAGAAAAATAAAAACCACATGATTATATCAATAGACACAGAAAAAGCATTTGACAAGATCCAGCACTCATTCATGATTAAAACCCTACAAAAAATGGGAATCGAAGGAACCTTCCTGAATATAATGCAGGCCATTTACTACAAGCCCACAGCGAGCATATTATCAATGGGTCAAAGCTTCCCTTAAGATCAGGGACAAGACAAGGCTGCCCACTCTCACCACTTCTATTCAATATAGTACTGGAAGTACTTGCCATAGCAATCAGGGAAGAAAAAGACATTAAGGGCATCTGGATACGAAGGGAAGAAGCCAAGTTGTTACTATTTGCAGATGACATGATATTATACCTGGAAAACCCTAAACTCTCTACCAAAAACTCCTAGAAATAGGAGATTCTTATGGTAGAATACCAGATTCTTATGGTAGAATGGCAGGGTACAAAGCCAATACTCAAAAGTCAATGGCCTTCCTATTGGCAAACAACAAAAGAGAAGAAAGGGACATTAAAGAAACTATCCCATTCACAGTTGTGCCACAGAAAATCAAATACCTAGGAATCAGTTTGACAAAGAATGTAAAGGATCTCTACAAAGAAAACTACAAAACGTTACTTCAGGAAATAAAAGAAGACCTGAGGAAATGGAGGCACATTCCCTGCTCATGGATTGGAAGAATTAACATTATCAAAATGGTAATACTCCCTAGAGCATTATACAGATTCAATGTGGTCCCTATAAAGATACCCATGATGTTCTTCAAAGAAATTAAACAAACACTCCTGAAATTTGTAGGGAATAATAAACCCCAATAATAGCTAAAGCAATCCTTGGGGAAAAGAAGATGGGAGGTATCACTTTCCCCAACCTCAAGCCCCTACTACAGAGCAGTTGTAATTAAGACAGTGTGGTATTGGTATAGAGACAGACCCGTAGACCTACGGAATAGAACTGAATATCCTGAAACACACTCTCAAATATACAACCACTTAGTCTTCGATAAAGGAGCAAAAAAATATTAAGCGGAGCAATGAAAGCCTCTTCAACAAATGGATGTGGGGAACTGGGCATCTATGTATAAAAAATGAAATTAGACCTCCTTCTAATGCCATGCACACAAGTCAGATCAAAATGGATTATAGATCTCAACATCAGACATGAATCTATAAGGTAGAGCGAAGAAATCACAGAAAACAAATGTTCCACGACATCAAAACTAAAAGTATCTTTAAAGATGACAAACCGCTGACCAAGCAAATGGGAGCAAAGATAAACAAATGGGATTATATAAAATTGAAAAGCTTCTGCACCTCAAAAGAAATGGTGACCAAGATACAAAGACAATTCACAGAGTGGGAAAGGATATTCACCCAATACCCATCTGACAAGGGATTAATATCCAGGATATATCAAGCACTGGTAGCACTTCACAAGAAAAAAACAGACAACCCCATCAAAAAATGGGGAGAAGAAATGAACAGAAGCTTCCAAAAAAGAAGAAATTCAAATGGCCAAAAGGCAAATGAAAAATTGCTCTTCAGCAGTGATCATCAGGAAGATGCAAATCAAAACAACAATGAGGTACCATCTCACACCACAGAGACTGGCACACATCCAAAACAGCAACAACAACCGGTGTTGGCATGGATGCAGGGAAAAAGGTACTCTCATCCACTGTTAGGAGGAGTGTCGATTGGTTCAGCCCTTTTGGAAAACAATATGGGCATTCCTCCGAAAACTAGATATTGAGCTCCCATTTGATCCAGCAATAGCACTCTTGGGAATATACCCTAGAGACCGAAAAACACATGGCAGAAACACTATCTGTACTTCTTATTCATTGCTGCGTTATTCACAATAGTTAGAATCTGGAAACAACCTAAGTGCCCAAGAACAGAGGACTGGTTAAAGAAACTCATGTACATCTACACTATGGGATACTATGCAGCTGTCAAAAAAGACGAAATTATGGAATTTACCTGCAAATGGATGGTCATGGAGACTATCATACTCGTGAAATTAGTCAGAAGGAAAAAAGACATATATAGAATGACTGCATTCATTAATGGTATATACACATATACCAGTGTTTTACTGAGTGTGGGAAATGGTAATGTCAGACTAAAACTCACCATTGAATATACACAAAGAGACTTACATGATAAACCCTAAATGTCTGCAGGGCTAGCTGCAATGTGTAAAAGAAGGGAGAGAGATGCAGAGACAGAGAGAGAGAAGAGAGGAAAAAGGGGGGTACCTGCTACTGAGGCAGCCTGGGAGTGGATGGAAAGGAGTGTGGGTACACTGGTGGAGAGGGGGGGGCACTGGTGAGGGATGGGTGCTGGAATACTGTATTACCAAGAACCAATTATGAACACCTTTGTAACTGTATGTTTCACTGTGGTATAATAAAAAATAAATAAATTTAAAAAATAAATAAAATTATTTAAATTGACACAAATTAACAGAAACATTTTCAGAAACAAATTAAAAGAAATGCAAACAAATTTGATTTAGAGATGATTGAGTAATTTGTGATGGAGGGTCTTATTCTACTTTGGCTTTCTGAAGTTTTTCTGTACTAAAGTTGTATGATTACTTAGAGAAAATAGCTATTTAGTGTTACTCATTATTATTAAAAGGTTTATCAATGGGTTTTTAGACCTTCTCAGGCATTATAATCTGTATCTGGATTTTTATTTCTTCTTTTTTAAAAATTTGCTGCCAGGAGTATACATGACAGTGTGCATGGACGTTCGGGCCTTCTCCCTGGGTGCTTGGTGTGGGGACGTGCAGTGCCAGGCACTGAACTCAAGATCTTGTACATTCTAGGCTTGTGTTTTTCCATTTAAACTGTATCTCATCTCAGTGTCTAATTTTTAAAAAAAGATATTCATTATGTATACTGAAATTTTGGACATCCTGTTCCGTGTGATCCTATTTGATTTGTGTCAATATGTAACTTGCCTAGTGTTGGCCTATAACTTCTCCTGATCTTACAATTCATTGTTGCTACCTTTTCAAATTTTATGAGATAACTAGAAACTATTTAATACAGAATCAGTTAACAATGAGCTAAACATTTTTTTTTGCTTTTTAATTAAATGCTTGAACAAAGTTTACTGTCTTAATACAGTATGTCTAAGATCCTGGAACAGAACATTTAGGTGAATTATCTATCTTTGTGAAATTGTCCCTGTATGTGGATATAACTATTCAATCCTGTATATTTCATGTGAATTCATCTCCCACGGCACATGCAATGTTTACTGATGATAAATAAGGCAATAGGAGTAAATGGTATTAGATATTTTAAAATAAACTTTGATTTTAAAAACTATCACTATCACTATCTTCCCGTTCATCATCAATTTGCTAAAGTAGGCACCAGTAACATCTCCATATGTCCTGTCTCATGCTAGTAGAGCCCAAGGGCATCTGCTTGCTCCAGTAACATAAAGAGCCTCAAATCATTATATTAGGTCATGGGAATGACCTAATATAATTGTTACTGGTATTTGGCATATCAAATATGACACCGGTAGTTTGCCAGACTTGCCATGCGGGTGGCATACTCTTGTAGTCACCCCTAAATACAGCATTTATTGATGAACCGGTGGCCGCATAGCGGCCACACGAGCCAGGCTGTGATAGGCTCGCCAGCTGGGTGGAGTTCTGATGAGAGGGAAGTCCGGATGTGGAAAATGTCGGCCCTCAGGAAGTGGGGGTCGTCATAGAAAATAGGGCACATGTAAATGAATGATTCTTCAGAGGAGTCAGATTTAAGGGGGAAAATTTATTATTCTCTTGTATGTGAGAAGATTTCGTAGTGTAAGTTTTTTTTTTTGTTTTGTTTTGCTTTGTTTTTTTTGGGTCACACCCAGAAATATTCAGGGGTTACTTACTCCTTGCTCTTTTCTCAGAAATTACTTCTGTCAGTGCTTGGGGGACTATATGAGTTGCCTGGAATCGAACATCGATGGGCCGCATGCAAGGCAAATGCATGCAAGGCAAATGCAACCTTCTGTGCTGTTGCTTCAGCCCCATTGTAACCTAAGTTCTTATCACAAGATTATGCGTTTTCAAACTGAACTCTTAACATTATCTCTCATGCTTGATGTTTTTAAAATATGTGACATGGTTCATTGATAGTTACTTAGTTTTCACTACTTTTAAATAAAAAAAGTAAAATGATCTATTTTTTTTTTCATTTTCTTTTCTGCATAGGATCTGGTCCACTATTGATACATAAAAGTGGTTATTATGGAGCCAGAGAGATAATTTGGGTGGATTTTGCACATGATAATTATAAGTTAGATGCCCAGATTCCCATAAATTCCCCAAGTACTACCAGGTTTGATCCCTGAGTGCAGAGCGAAGAGTCTGAGCCTGAGCACAAACAGTTGTGGTCCAAAATCAAAACACATAGTAACAAAACAAAAGAGGTTATTATCAACATGTAATAAACATGAATATGTCTCTGAGAAATGTCAGAATATTATTCCACCATCATGTAGACACTAATTTATATTTGTAAAGTAATTTTATGGTTTTTCAAAAAATTTTAAGCCACACCCTTTGGTGTTCCGACCATACCTACTGCTAGCTCTGTGCCCATGATCATACCTGGTGGGATCTGGGGAATCGATTGGTTGCTGGGGATTGAACCTGTTTGGCCATGTGCAATGCAAGCACCTTACCCACTAATTTATCTCTCCAGTTACTTGCTAACTAATTTCAACAGGTTGCAAAACCTTATTTTCTAGGATTATAAATAAAAAACTCAGTCCACTCTGCCTATTATGTGGTTTGGGGTTGAGAAAGGGAAAGAGAGAGAGGGGGGGTGGTTTGAATCCCATAAGAACAACCTAAACACAAATATAAAGTTGAATGCTTTGGGGATATTTTGCTAAAATTCAATATGCCATTTTGCTAACTTTTGTGTACTTGTGTGTTACATTTAAAAAAAATGTCTTGACATTGCAATAAAATATACAGGAATCTGATATCTCATTTAGGAAATATTTAATATTCCATTATTTCAATGAATTGTAGGTATTTCAAAAAAGATTTTAAAAACAAGACCAAAAAAACTGAATAACTATCTTGCCTCAATAATCAGGGAAGGATAAAAAGGTCACTGTACATACTAGAGCTTCTTGGGGTTCTTAACCCCTCCCTTAGCTTTCTGCAGACTTTATTTGCTACCTCCAACAAGGAAGACTTCTAGAATAATTTAAATTCTATCCATCTCCATCTTCCCTCACCTATATTCAGAAAATATTTCTATAGGATAATAAAATTGAGAGTAATGCTAGGAAATTGGATAGCTACCAGGAATCAAAACAATCACTAAGCCAAGCCTTAGAGATTAGAAAACCTTTTCAAAAACAAAAACTGTCAAGTTGATATCCACTTCTTCCTATCAATGCATCTCTAGTCTGGTAAGTGCTCTGTTGTATTATAGCTCCAACTACTTACTGTTCAACCTTTTGAAAAACAATAGCAGCAATAACAACAATTTACTTATTTGTCCTGTATCATGTTTTAATATGCGATCTAGACTGACCAATGAAATCTGATCAAAAAGTGACAAATGCTATTTCCAAACAGAAATGTTCTTTCTACAGAAAGTTAATGTTTTCTGTTTCTTTGTTCTGCTTTGTTTTCAGCCATAGGAGTGCCAGGTACCTTGTAGAGGTTGTTCTTCAAATCTATCTCCTGCTTCTTAATGAAGAAATGCAACACATTAACAAAATATTCATGACCTGTGTGATCTATAATGTAAAGAACGCAAAATAAGAAATTATATTATTGTACTTTGAAAATTAGGATTTTTGTCATATATACGCAATAGAATACAATTCAGTGGCAAGGAACAACAAAATACTGCAATTTGCTGGAAGCTGTTTGGAACTGGAAAATATCCTGTTGAGTGAAGTAAGCCAGAAGAAGAAAGATAAAGAATGATCTCACTTATGCTAGATAGAATACTTGGTGAAGAAACATACTTAGTAAAGGGGGATGCTTAGTTCATCTTTGCCCCATGTGTCTACAGAGGAGGACAGAGAAGGAAAGAAATAAAGTTGGTAAGAAGAGAACCGGAAGTAATGGGGTAAATATACATCAGGATTTCTGTTACACAGGTGATCTGTGAATGTGGTATCGCCATCTATTCAAAGCACAGATTCAATAGCTTATAGCGCTAGAGCTGCTACCACTGAAACTTTGTAATGTGCCTGTCGAGTTGACAGGCGGGATGTGGAGACAATAGGGGCAGGAGTTGTGAAGGGAGGAAATACATTATGTGCCTAAAGCTATCGATAATTTAGTAATTCATAGTTCTTTAATAGAAACAAAGAAAAAAGAAAATTTGGATTGTTATGGTAGCATAGACATACCTGGGATTATTGGTGAGGTAATCAAAGATACTATGCCAATTTCAACTAATTTCTCCCCACTTAATATTTTCAGTATTTCTATTCCTAATTTTCTGTTTCTGCATAATATCAATTGTTTTATTGTATTCTTCCATTTTGATTTAAATATTTTGTGTCTCTGATGTCTATTATATTTCTAACACCTACTACCAATCATTTAAGATTTTCAAAAGCATAAGTTGTTTTATCATTGGTATATATTGAATCAATTTGCAACTATTACAGTATTATAATAGTGCCATAATCCTATCCGATTTTCTTATAAATGATGAAGAGTTACTGAAATATCAGTCTTAAAAGATCTTTCAAAGTGTTCACATATATCACTTGATCACTTGATCACTTGCCATCCCATTATTCATCGATGTGCTCGAGTGGGTGCCAGTAACATTTCCATTTGACCCTATCACGTGCCAGTGCCAGAAGCCCAATGGCATCTGCTTGCTTCATGAATATGAAGAGCCTCAAACCGTTCGTTCAGGGTCTTGACGAAGAAGTCTGACCATCTTGTAGGTGGGCGGCCATGTGATCTTTTGACATCCCATGGGATCGATCTAGTCGGTAACGGCTCTAGTCCAGCGGTTGTCTCCAAATCGCATTACATGTCCAGCCCATTTGGACATGTAATGCGATTTGGAGACAACCGCTGGACTAGAGCTGTTACTGACTTCGTTTGTCAAGGCATCAAAAATCAGATGGGCTGGACATGTTCACATATATGAATAAAGTAATTTTTGCCATAGAATTATTCAAGGAAATACAAATGTAATCATAAGCTATAATAAAATTGATAAGAAAATAATACTTTTATCATGCTTTCTTTTTTTATTAACCATAATATGTATATCAATAAATATGTTGACATATGCTTATTTTGCTTGGTTTGTTCTACTATCAGTCATGATATTAATTACAGGAGAAGATTGATGCCTATCCATCCACTTTGCTAAAACATATTTAAAAAGTGTTCTATAAAATTTTGCAGCACTGCTTACTCTGCTGTATGTATGAGTCCATATAATCTTTCAGGTGGACAATTCTTAAAACATCAGCATAGATAGATGCCAATTTCATGAAATATTCTTGAACATAATACTCTATGAGTTTTTTTTTATAACAAATAGCATTCATCCTGCTGAGAAGAAATGGCTTCAATGTTCTTTCATATCCATTCAATCAATCTCTACAAATTTGTATTCCTACTCATGTCTATTTCATTTGTTTAGAGCTTTACAGAAACAAAATTTTCTCAAGATATCTCTAAAACTACAGGATGGAATCCAGTATAAATAGAAATTTAGACTTATGGTTATCATCCATCTTCAGAAAAACTGTGATTTGGGATGTCACCAGAGGGGTAAGGATAACTGTACCGAGCTTGGTCTAGCATATTTCTAGAGGGTATTCTGGGTCTGTCTCTGCTTCTTTGTGTATATGTGATCTTGACTTATTTGAGTTTCAATATCTAAACTAGTACCCAATTAGATTCAAACTTCATTAAAACCAAATGATGGCCTGTCATTTTCCTAATTCAATATTTAGAATTTCTGGTTACCTCTGTGAACTGGGGATTATCCTTAGAATCAATGTGAGCTTACCGGCCCACGAATTATTTAATACTTTCACCTTTCTAAATCATATTTCCTCATGTTCCAAATATAGGCTATTGTTTTTATTTCTTTCCCCAGATAATGAATGTATTTCAGTTTAGCTATGCTATGGATTGAATTTTATCCACATAAAATTTATTAGTGGAAGCCCTAACTTCCAATGTAAGAGTGTCTATGTAGATAAGTTTTGAATGAGGTATTCATACCTAAAATAGGCCATCAGGAGTAACAGAATCTGATAGAATTTGTGGACTTATACGATGAAAGAAATATGTCTATCTGTGATTGCAAATAAATTCTGTATGAATACATTACTAGATGCCACAATTAACATGATAAGCAAGCTATCTCAGAAAAAAAACCTAGCTGACACCTGGATCTTATAATTTACTAATCTACAAAACTTAGAGAAATTAAATTTTTTCACCCACTCAATGGTATTTTGTTATGGCAACCCAAATTAACTAATATGGTTAGCCAGAACTCTACCTTCCAACCTGGAATAGACAAGTTACTGTAGTGAACACATGTCTATTACTTAAGAGCCACCTAAGCATCATAAAACAATGATGGAATGGGATTAATTGGACGAATGCAATGCTTGGCCTGGAACAAACAAAGAAGTAGAAATTACAATTAATATGAAAAAAATAAAAATATATTAGTAAGATTCAGCTATCAAAGAAAAATGGGTCGACAGAGGGAAGAATTAAAAATATAAGTGCTACCTGGTACACCACCCCCTCCATTCTTGATGTAACAAATGAAAAATAAACACAAATACATAAGGGAAAAGAAAAGAAAACTGTGAGCAGTTAAAAGAAAGTGTGCACTTAGTTTTACTTCATTTTAAAGCAAATGTTTTTTATCCCTTTGCTCTGAATATATGATACAGAAATAAAACTAGAAGAAAAACATAATTGGTTTCAGGTAAGTGGGTGATTTTAAAGGATAATTACAGCACACATTCTTTATTATAATAAAAAGAAAGTAAGGAGAAAATGGCATTTACAAAGACTAAAGATATACTGGAATGAAATACTCAAATAAATATTGAAAAAGTCATATATTATTTGTAAATGCACTAACTTTAAAATGCTACAAAATTAAAAAATACACGCATAAGATTTTTAAATTCTAGAGCAATTACTGACAGTACATAGGAAGTAAATATAAAATAAATAGTAGAAATTTAAATAATAATATGAATATAAGAGAAACAAATATAAATTATGAAATATAATATGCTATGTAAATATGTATAAGGTAGGAAATGATATAAAGCATAATTATGTCTATGAATGCATAAATATGAAATGAAGATAATTATTATTAAGCAAGTATGAAACAATATAGACAGAGGAATCACTGAAAATATCAAAGTAGTCACTTAATGGTAAAATTTAGCAAAGTAACTTATAATGTAAAGAAGTAATATTCTCATCAAAATCTTTGAATAATTAAAATGGATAAATATCTCAAGATAAAGACTCAAGTAACAAAAATGTGAACCACAAGCTTTATATCTAACAAAACTGCTTCCACAATAAAGGCCATTAACAAAATAGTATGATTAATATTATTCCCTTCTCTGAGAAGCCTACTGGAGGGAAATCTTTTAGAGCACTAAAATGATGAGAGAAACAGTGACATGAGCCAGTGAAGACTGTTAGACATAGTTGCGTTTAGAATCAATTCTAAATGAGAGTTAAAAAAGTAGAACATACTTTGTCTTGGCCATTTTGATATAGTATAATTATAAATAGTAGATATGTACTATATAATATATAGCATATATCGCTTATATGTGTGTATATATATAGCATATATACTATAGACTATATAAATTCTAAAGAGATGGCATATGGAACTATATAGGTGAACATATTTTTGAGAGTTCAGTGAATGTGGCGATGTCCTGATTTCACCACGTAATTTTCACACCCTGTATTTCCAGTCCAAAAATTGGTGTATAACCTTTTGTTGCATAATTGTCATATGGTGTGATTCTATTTACCACACAATATGAAAGCTAAAACAGAGCAGTAATGTATTCATCAGTGGCATATGGAGGCCCAAGCATTTTCGTGAGCAATTCAATCAGCAAACCTAGAATTCTAAGTGCCTATGCATTGGCAATATGTGTAAACAAGCCTTTTAAAACCACTTGCACAAATCTCAATGAAAACCAATTGTGCTACATCCCTGAATGGATGATGACCAATGATACCAATTGATACCCGCTGGCAATATTTAGTACCCACCCTTGGAATTGCTATGGATGGAGGTAATGAATGTGCATATGAAAGAGTATTCAAAAGCTTCAAAAAGATGGAAATTTCTAGCACACTAGACAAATCAGAAGATGATACACTCTGGCAGAATGATGAAGTAAATATATCTTAGATAAGTGATGCTGAGAATAGCAACATCTTCTGATATCAAAACTTATAGCGGCATATGCTCTTCAGACCCTGGAGATTAAATTTTATAATCTCATACTTCACAGCACTGTGGTAAATTTTCTCAGGTGTATATTTTAACTACAATACACCAATCAATAATAACTAATGTGTTCAATTTTTTATACTAGAAAAATATTTGCTAAACTGTCATGAAAAGATGACATTCATTGATTTGGTTATGTGACTTATCTTGCAACAAATATAGTTTTATCATAAACTATTTTTAATCAATTAACAGAACAACTTACCAAAAATCTTTACATATGGTTGCTTTACACATATCGCAAAAGTAAATGGCATAAAATACGTAGTACTTATGGAGAGTCATATAGTATATACTATGGTAAATATTCTAAATGTTAGCATTAGTTTTATGTATTAAAAACAAATGGATAATTGCAAAACTTTCTAATTCTATGACCACTGTGCCCTTTGAAACCATATTCTTATTAGTTGTATATAATTGAACTCATATGTAATAGAAGAGGTTATATATTAGACATTGCAGCATTAAATGTCAAATGAAGTCTAAACATATATATATATATATTTTTTATGAAGGTATATATTCCTAATTTTAGCACTGAAGTATCTAGAAACATAAGCAAACTCAAGAATATTTAAAATATTTAATCCTAGCATGCACAATTTAGTTATAATATATCTTACCAACAAAAAGCTATGGTTTAGAAAGCTTTCTCATGGTAGATCTAGGCAAGCAAGTATCCAAACTAAGGCAAAAACACTGCAACACTAATTGACAATAAAACTAAAAAGCTCAGATAATGGGAGGAGGGGCAGAGATAGTTCAGTGGTTGGGCCTTTGTCTTGCATGAGGCTGACCCTTGATTGATCCCCAGCATCCCATATGGTACCCTGAACACTGCCAGGAGTAATTCCTGAGTGCAGAGCCAGGTGTGACCCCAAAAAAAGGACAACAAAAAAGCTAGATAATTATTAAAATGTCAAGGGCTTGCCAAGTAAGTTAACTTTAAGATGACTCCACAGACCAAAGACAGGATAATATGAACTTAATTAAGAATATTTGAAACTTACCTAAATCAAACCAGACAGTATCATGAATAAGATAAGTAAGGAGAAAGAAGCAAGATTTATTTTGTACTACTGAGTAAATAAAGATGAGAAGAATATATTTATAAAATAATATTTCATACCAAGGAGGTATTTGAAAGGACCAGTGTAGGTGCAAGAGTGATAGCATAGCTCAAAGAATGCTGGCCTTGCATGTGGTCAGTTCAGGCTCTATACCTGGAATCCTCTTAGGATCCAGAGATTCAGCCAGAATTAGTTCCTCAGAGCAGAGCATAGAATAAACCCTGAACTTCACCGGGTATGCCTCAGCCCTTGAAACAGAAGTGCGGAGAGCTGGTGTACTTGTCTGGTAGGCAAAAGTCCAGAGTTCAATTCCTGCACCATTCACAACATACTGGGATGGCAGTGGTGACCACCCAGACGTTGAACTGTCTGGTCTGCATAACCAATGAAGTTACTCCAAGAGTGACCCTGGTAGCCCTTAACACTACTTTGGAAAACCAAAAAATAAAATAATATTCAATAAAAGTTTGCATATAGCAATCAAATAAAAATATCACTCATTTCAGTCCTCAGTAAATTAGTGGTTCTGGGTATTTTGCATCAACAAATGTCAAGATCACAAATCAAAAGGCAACCATACATCATGTGTCTGTAAGAGAGAAATCAATACCATTATAGCATTGTCAATGGGAGTACATTTGAGTCTGATTAAACCTCTGGAGTTTCCTGTCCAATTGGAGAAATATTTTAAATGAGGATATAATCATCAAATTTTAGACTGTACTATGCTATAGGTCAAAAGGTTCAGATTCTTCAGTTGAAAAATTACAATGACAAAACAATGATGGGGACTATATATTAAAGGAATGGAAAGTGACAGTGAATGTTTTTTGAGCTTGATGAAGAATAACATCCAAGGATATATGCTTTTGTGATTTCTAAAAACTATGAGAACATAGAGAAAAGATTACCATAAAAGTAAAGGGAGTAGCTATGTTGTGGAGAATAAGGGAATAGATTTTGGCTGGAAATGTATTGAGTTCCTAAGGAGACAGGCAAAATTTCTGACCTGGGTATTAGTTACATGAGTATTTATTCACTTGATCACTTGATCACTTGACATCCCATTATTCATCGATTTGCTCGAGCGGGTGCCAGTAATATTCCATTTGACCTTATCACGTGCCAGTGTAGCCCAATGATATTTGCTTGCTTCAGGAATACAAAGAGCTTCAAACTGTTCGTTTAGGATCTTAATGAAGTCTGACCATCTTGTAGGTGAGCGGCCAAGTGATCTATTGACATCCCGTGGGATCCAGTTGGTAAAGGCTCTAGTCCAGTGGTCGTCTCCAAATCGCATTACATGTCCAGCCCATCTGATTTTCGATGTCTTGGCAAATGAGACAGTGTCCCTGACTCTGGAACGACAGAGGTCTGAGCTCCGGATTTCTTCTTTCACTTGAGTGAGGTGTGATATTCCAAGCATAGCTCTTTCGATTCCTCTTTGGGAGACCCGAAGAGCTTTCTCATCCTGCTTTCATAGGGCCCAGGTCTCTGAAACGTATGCTAATGCAGGGAGAATGGTGGAGTCGAAGAGATGTTCCCGGAGCCGGAGGTTCTTTGTCTTTTAGCTATTTCTTTGATGCTTTTGAAGGTATTCCATGCCTATCAATTCCTCCTGCGCAGCTCAGGTTTTAGATCGTACATCACATTGACTTCTTGACCTAGGTACATATAACTGCTCTATTCAGAGATGCCTGTTCTATTGAGAGTGAATGGGACCTCTGGAACTACTTCATTTGACATGAACATAGTTTTGCTGAAAATTAGCTGTAGACCTATCTTTCCACATTCTTGGTCGAAGTCAGCCAGCATTTGTGCCACTTGGCTAAAGTTTGGTGTTATTAGAACAATGTCATCAGCGAAGCAGAGGTGATTTAGTTGCAGACCGTCTGTCTTCACTGCCATTCCATCCCATTCTAATTGTCGCATGATGTTCTTGAGGATGGCGCTGAAGAGTTTTGGTGAAATGGTATCACCCTGCTGAACCGCTTTTGACATTAATGATCATTTCTTTGTAGAATGGTGAGATCCTGGTTGTGAATCCGTAATAGAGCTCATGAAGTATCTTGATTATTGGATTTGAACGACCTGTTTGGCTACGGCTTCTATGACCACTTCAGTCTCCGCAGAATCAAAGACTTTCTTTAAATCAATGAACGTGGGATCGGAGCGATAGCCCAGCGGGTAGGGCGTTTACCTTGCACGTGGCTGGCCCATGCCGGCCCATGCAGGCCCATGCAGGCCCGGATTTGATCCCGGCACCCCGTATGGTCCCCCGAGCACTGCCAGAAGTGATTACTGAGTGCAGAGCCAGGAGAAACCCCTGAGCATTGCCGGGTGTGACCCAAAAAGCAATCAATCAATCAATCAATAAATGAACGTGAGACAGAGCGGCATCTTGTACTCCCTACAAACCTCAATGAGCTTGGTTACCGTGTGGATATGGTCTATTGTGCTGAATCCTTTCCGGAAGCCAGCTTGCTCGCATGGTTGTCCTTCATCTAGTGTTCTGCCAATCCTGTTCAGGATTACTTGGGTAAACAGCTTGTAGATGATGGACAACAGGCAGACTGGGCGATAGTTGCCGATGTCGTGAATGTCTCCCTTCTTGAACAGTAGAACTGTCCTGCTGGTTTTCCAATGGGAGGACACCTTGCATTCAGATGGTAGCATGTGAAGAGCCGAGACAATGTATTGATGAGTACTAAAGGCAGATTTTTCAGGTGTTCTTGTCTAACTTTGTCTGGGCCTGGTGCTGTTCCTTTCTTTACTGACGAAATGGCATATTGGATTTCAGAAGGGAGAATGTTTGGAACCTCATATCCATTCTGCGGATTTGGTATGTGAGCAGGTGGACTTGGCTATCAAAGAGATCAGAGTAGAAGTCATGGATAATCTTCTCCATTGCCCTTCTGGAAGGTGTGATAGATTCATCAAGACATTGGAGGGCAGTCATCTTAGTCTTATAGTTGGCAAAAGACAGGTGGGTGTAGTGTATGCTTTCCTTGGCTTCTGCTGCATCTTCCAGTGTATTTATTAACATTATTAAATGCACTAACCTAAGTAGTAATGCCCCAAAGTTAATGTTTTATATTCTCTTTTAGCAGTACTACTCTGCTTTATATAAGCTATCATTTCTAACATACTAGTTATCTTCATAGATATTTTGCCAACAATTTCATATAGTTTAGATACAATAATAGATATATTAATAAATATATGTGAATGAAATATACAAATTTATAGTACCAAAGACTCACATGCTAACACAATTAGCAGGTAGATGAACTTGTAGTCCAAACATTTTCATTCTAGAGTCTGTGTTTGGGGGACCATATGGGATGCTGGGGATCGAACCCAGGCCGGCATGGGCCGGCCGCGGCAAGGCAAACGCCCTACCCTGTGGGCCATCGCTCATGACCTAATATAATGGTTTGCGGCTCTTTATGTTCCTGTACCAAGCCGATGCCCTTGGCTCTACAGCATGTGACAGGACATATTGAGATATTACTGGTGCCCGCTCTAGCAAATAGATGATTAACGGGAAGATCGTGATCGTGATCGTGAAAGACTCACATGTGCATCTGTACATTGTAGTACTAAGTCACATTCATGTTACACCATACTATACCCTTGTGTATGTACAGTTGCTCACATGTATACCTACATATACATATATATGTATACCCATGTGCAACTGTACATACACAATGGCATAGTATGGTGTAACATATGAATGTGACATAGTATGCAATGATAACAAAATATGAGTATAATAATATAGAAGTTTTGATTTTCTTTATAAAAATAAATCAGCATATGCAGCATTGAATTACATCATTTTCTCAATAGACACATATCTAAGATACTTTCTTTTAAAATTTGTTTTATTTACAAAATATAAGGAGAGAGAATTCCATATTGTATTAGCATAAACATTTTGAAGTTTCACATTTTCTCTATAGAAATGCAGTCATCTAATACACAGTGTTCAATGACTTTATGTTCTCAATGAAAAAATATATCTAAGATACATTTCTTTTTAAAAATTGGTTTTATTTACAAAATATGAGAGGGGAGAGAATTCCATGAAGGAAAGGAAGAGAAATTATGCAGACAGTGCTAGTTTACAGCATGGACGGATAGAAATGATTCCAAGATGATGAGCACCTATCATTTTAATTACAGAGATTTGCCCTTTTTTCAACTATAGAATATTTCTTAGGATGACTTCAAAAGATTTTTAAATTCTTATTAGCACATTCATAAAACATAGATACAGAGCTGCTACCATCTCTCCCTGTGCTTTCTAATCATGAGGTGGTTGGGAAAGAGGGCGAGTACTGGTCTTGGCCCATCATCCCAATAGAGCCTTGGAAGAAGCCAAAGGAAGCCCACACCATGGTGGCAGCCATTTTCAACATCGGGACTCCACAGCTTGTCAGAGCTCCACCCAAGAGAAAAGCCGATCTCAAGCCCGACTCATCAGAGTCCCCCTACCTCCCACAATAGAGAAGCCTATTTCAAGTCCAGGTGTACTTGAACCAGAGACATTGATACATGGGGCAGAGCTGCTACTGACTCTCCCCATTGCATCAGTAAATGAATGAACTGAGAGCCTAACTAATACTGAGAGTATCCCACCTGCATAGCAGAGCCTGGCAAGCTACCCATGTCATATTCAATATGTCAAAAACAGTAACAATAATAGACCTCATTCCCATCACCTGAACGAATGGTTTGAGGCTCTTTGTGTTCCTGAGCGAGCATATGCCCTTGGGCCACACTAACAGGCAACAGGGATGAATTGAGAAGTTACTGGTGCCTGTTTGAGCAAATAAAACAAGCACCCATTGTGGATGAACAACAGGAAGACAAGTGATACAAGTTAAGTGATATTCATAAAACATTTACAAAAGATATGAATAATAGTGATATATGTGAATAAGATGTTTCCCCAAGATGCATTTATAGAAATTGGTTAATAAGGTTCAGAGAAATAGTATAGCAGGTAAGGCACTTGCCTTGCATGCTGCTGAACCTCGTCAGAGTTCAGCACCCTGAGTGCCAGGAGTGAGCCCTGAGTGCAGAACCTGCAGTAGGCCCTTAGCATAGCTGGGTGCAGAAAAGAAACCAACCAATAAAATGTCAATAACTTTAAAGTTCTCTAAGTGCCAGCTATTGTTCTACTACTTCTTATGGATTATTTTTATAAATAGCCTTGATTATGCCCAGTCTTTTTGTTCTTTGCTTATACCTGCTAGATTTTATGACATTTATTTGCATATATTATAAGGAGTTATTTAAGGTCTATGTCTAACAGTTCTACAGACTTAAAATTTTAAATTATTTTGTTTAGCATATCCATTTGTTCATTATGTCCTTTTCACACATTTCGCAATTTTTTACTATAGAATTTGCATTTTTTATTGATGACTAACCTAGGAACAGAGCACTTTCAACTGAATTGTCAAATTGGGATTTATATGCTTATTCCACAGGAAAGCAAATTATTATTAGCCTCAATCTAATTTTTTTTTTCATTTTGCAGTGCCACAGAACTTAGAGTCTTATACATTGAGGCAAGTGGAGTGGAGCACATGCCTACACACACTGCTCTGCCTCCATCCTTCACACAGCACTGTGTGACTTGTTGGATTCCCCCAGCATTCGCACAGCACCTTGTCTCAGGTCTGCATGACCAAATTGAGTGTCCCTGGGAGTGTTTTCCGAGTCCCTCAATACCACTGAGAATAAACCTTCAGTCCTACCACTGAGATATGTCCCATATCAAAAATAACCTTTCTTACAACTGGATTTTTAGTGTATACAATAGACCTATTAGGAATAGATAAGGGAAAAGTTCAATAGGCTAGATACAAGCTTTGTACATACAAATCCAGATAGCCCTTTTCTCTGTCTCGTCGCTGGAGCACTACAGGGTGTGTATCCCAACAAAAAAGATCCTGTGCGGAATCAAGTAAAACATAATACAAATTATAAAAAAGATATGGAGACATATTCCCTGCTCATGGATCGGAAGGATTAACATTATCAAAATGGTAATACTCCCTAGAGCTTTATACAGATTCAATGCGGTCCCTATAAAGATACCCATGATGTTCTTCAAAGAAATTGAACAAACACTCCTGAAATTTGTATGGAATAATAAAACTCCACGAATAGCTAAAGCAATCCTTGGGAAAAGAAGATGGGAGGTATCACTTTCCCCCAACCTCAAGCTCTACTACAGAGCAGTTGTAATTAAGACAGTGTGGTATTGGTATAGAGACAGACCTGTAGACCTATGGAATAGAACTGAGTATCCTGAAACACACTCTCAAATATACAACCACTTAATCTTCGATAAAGGAGCAAAAAATATTAAGTGGAGCAAAGAAAGCCTCTTCAACAAATGGTGCTGGGAAAACTGGGCAGCTACATGTAAAAAAATGAACTTAGACCTCCTTCTAACGCCATGCACAAAAGACAGATCAAAATGGATTCTAGGTCTCAACATCAGACATGAATCTATAAGGTACATCGAAGAAAACATAGGAGAAACGCTCTACGACATCGAAACGAAAAGTATCTTTAAAGATGACACACCACTTACCCAGGAAATGGAAGCAAAGATAAACAAATGGGATTATATAAAACTAAAAAGCTTCTGCACCTCAAAAGAAACGGTGACCAAGATACAAAGACAATCCACAGAGTGGGAAAGGATATTCACCCAATACCCATCTGACAAGGGGTTAATATCCAGGATATATCAGGCACTGGTAGCACTCCAAAAAAAAAAAACAGCCAACCCCATCAAAAAAATGGGGAGAAGAAATGAACAGAAGCTTCCAAAAAGAAGAAATTCGAATGGCCAAAAGGCATATGAAAAAGTGTTCTTCATCTTTAATCATCAGGGAGATGCAAATCAAAACAACAATGAGGTACCATCTCACACCACAGAGACTGGCACACATCCAAAACAGCAAGAACAACCGGTGCTGGCGTGGATGCGGGGAAAAAGGGACACTGATCCACTGTTGGTGGGAGTGCCGACTGGTCCAGCCCTTTTGGAAAACAATATGGGCATTCCTCCGAAAACTAGATATTGAGCTCCCATTTGACCCAGCAATAGCACTCCTGGGAATATACCCGAGAGACCGAAAAACACATAGCAGAAACACTATCTGTACTTCTTTATTCATCTCTGCGCTATTCACTATAGCTAGAATCTGGAAACAACCTAAATGCCCTAGAACAGAGGACTGGCTAACGAAACTGTGGTTCATCTACACTATGGAATACTATGCGGCTGTCAGAAAAGATGACATTATGAAATTTACCTGCAAATGGATGGACATGGAGACTATCATGCTGAGTGAAATTAGTCAGAAGGAAAAGGACAGATATAGAATGACTGCATTCATTAATACAACATAAATAGATACCAGTGTTTTACTAAATGTGGGAAATGGTAATGGCAGATTAAAACTCACCATTGAATATACACAAAGAGACTTAATTGATAAACTCTAAATACCTGCAGGACTAGCCACAATGTGTAAAATAAGAGGGAGAGAGATGCAGAGACAGAGAGAGACAGAGAGAGAAAGAGAGGAAACTGGGGTACCTGCTATTAAGGCAGCATGGGGGTGGGCGGGAGGGGGGGGTGGGGTACATTGGTGGTGGAAATGGGGCACTGGTGGAGGGATGGGTGCTGGTATACTGTATTACCAAGAACCAATTATGATCACCTTTGTAATTGTATGTTTCACTGTGGTATAATAAAAAATTTAAAAAAAAAGAGATATATCTGTTACTATGTAAGATGTTTTGGAATACATTAAAACCATACGTATTAATACTGTCATCTTCACATGTTACTTTATACTAATATGAAAATAAAATCTATAAAAATTGATAAAAATAAAATATGTTCATGACTGAGTGTTAATACGAAAGTGAAGGCACTTGCCCTGCATGTGGCTAAACTCAGTTCAAATCCCATGCAGCAGATAGATGTGATTGTCACTTGTCACTTGTCTTCCCGTTGGTCATCGATTTGCTCGAGTGGGCGCCAGTAATGTCTCCATTCATTGGGAATCACTTCAATCACTTGAATCACTTGAATCCCGTTATTCATCGATTTGCTCGAGCAGGCGCCAGTAACATTTCCATTGGACCCTATCACGTGCCAATGTAGCCCAATTGCATCTGGTTGATTCAGGAACATGGAGAGCCTGAAACCGTTCCCTCAGGGTGCTGACAAGGAAGTCTGACCATCTTTAGGTGGGTGGCCACGTGTTCTTTTGACATCCCGTGTGATCCAGTTGGTAACAGCTCTAGTCCAGCGGTTGTCTCCAAATCGCATTACATGTCCAGCCCATCTGATTTTCAATGCCTTGGCAAACGAGACAGCTTCCCTGATTCTGAAATAGCGACGGAGGTCAGGACTCCAGATTCCTTCTCTCACTTGAGTGAGGCATTATATTACAAGCATAGCTCTTTTGATTCCTCTCTGGGAGACCCGAATAGCATCCTGCTTTCGTAGGGCCCAGGTCTCTGAGGCGTATGTTAATGCAGGGAGAACGGTGGAGTCAAAGAGATGTGCCCAGAGCCGGAGGTTCTTTGTCCTTTTAGCTAATTCTTCGATACCTTTGAAGGCATTCCATGCCACTCTCTTCCTCCTGAGCAGCTCAGGTTTTAGGTCGTTCATCATGTTGATTTCTCGACCTAAGTACACATAACTGCTGCTTTCAGAGATGTTTGTTCCATTGAGAGTGAATGGGGCCTCTGGAACTAGTTCATTTTTCATAAACATAGTTTTCTTTTAGATTCAGCTGTAGACCTATCTTTCCACATTCTTGGTCGAAGTCAGCCAGCATTTGTGCCGCTTGGCTAATGTTTGGTGTTCTTAGAAAGATGTCATCATCAAAGCAGAGGTGGTGTAGTTGCCGACCATCTAACTTCACTTCCATTCCTTCTGATTCTAATTGTTTCATGATGTTCTCAAGGGTGTTTCTGAAGAGTTTGGTGAAATGATATCACCCTGTCGAACCCCTCTTTTGACATCAATGATCACTTCTTTGTAGAAAGGTGAGATCCTGGTGGTGAATCCATAATACAGCTCACGAAGGATCTTGATGTATTGGGTTTGAACACCCTGTTTGGCTAGGGCTTCGATGACTGCTTCAGTTGCCACAGAATCAAAGGCTTTCTTTAAATCAATGAACATGAGGCAGAGCTGCATCTTGTACTCCCTACAAACCTCAATGAGCTTGGCTACTGTGTGAATATGGTCGATTGTGCTGAATCCTTTCCAGAAGCCAGCTTGCTCACATGGTTGTCCTTCATCTAATGTTCTGCCATTAGAAGAGAACTCCCAGAATGACCACCAACTGGGAACTCTTTTGCACCATTGCAGCAATATGGGAAGATACCATCATTGACAACATCGATGAAGAATACAACCTACTGGTTCAGCACTTCCATGATTGTGTGAAGAATGCCGAGAGAGAGAAAGACACAAAGGATGCCTGTCTTTAGAAACTCTCGAGCTCATTCACCAAAGTGGCCAGGTGTGAGCCTCAGGAAACCAAATGCTACTGTCCAAGCTTGCTAAACAGTACAGAGAAATGATAAAAGATGACCTCAAAGACAGAAGAGCAGAAATACTGGAAGATGTAGCAGATGCCAGGAAAAGCATTTGCACTGCCTGCCTCTCCTTTGCCAACTATAAGACCAAGATGACTGACCTCCGATGCCCTGATGGATCTATCACATCTTCCAGAAAGGCAATGGAGAAGATTATCCATGAGTTCTACTCAGATCTCTTTGATAGCCACGTCCACCTGCCCACATACCAAATTCCACGGGATGGATATGTCATTTCCAACGTCCTCCCTTCTGAAATCCGACATGCCATTTTGTTGGTAAAGAAGGGAACAGCACCAGGCCCAGACAAGGTCAGACCCAAACACCTGAAGAATCTGCCATCAGTACTCATCAACACACTAGCTTGGCTCTTACACGCTACCTGTCTGAATGCAAGGTGCCCTCCCAATGGAAAACCAGCAGGACAGTTCTACAGTTCAAGAAGGGAGACATTCACGACATCGGCAACTATCGCCCCAGCTGCCTGTTGTCCGTCATCTACAAGCTGTTTACAAGAGTCGTCATTGGGAATAAGGTCCAATAATTGTTACTGTCTTTTATATATTGAATACACTATGGGTAGCTTGCTAGGCTCTGCTGTGGCTCTGGGATGGTTGATGGCCTGACATAGAAAAAGACTGGATCCCCACGTATAATTACCCAAGAACAACTAGCAGATGTCTCTGAGCACTAAACCAAGAGTAAGCCCTGAGCACAATTGAGTGAGCCCCATTTATTTCCTCATTAAAATAAATAAATGAAAATGCTTCACTGACATTCAAAAGTACATTTTCTTCTATACTGACAGTATTTTACATGTTCTCATTTAATTCATATACTAAAGAGTTAAAACTTAGTAATATTTGGTAGTTAAGGAAACGTTTTTAAAAATTTGCTTTTACCCATAATTTTCTCAATTTGTGTCCACTTTATTCTGCTACATTCAACAATTATAAGGTCTCAATATGGTGTTTTCATTGTCCTTTTTCTGCCATTACCATCTTGAACCATTTCCTTTCCCTTTTGCCATTTTTAAGGCAGTCATTTGTAGTTCTTACTTCAGAATAGATTTCTTCTATTAATTCCCCCTCTCTCTTTTTTCCTTGACACCAACTAACATCTCCAAGATTCTTCTCTAGGCTGTTAAATGTATTAGTACCTAATTCATTCTATTTCTAACTTTATTTCTATCATTATTCAGTGTGACTTACTCTCCATTTTATTGATGTGTCCAATACTGATCCTCTCCAAAAGTTCACATATAAGCAACCTACTCTGACCACTTACATGTTCTCTTTCTAATTCACTTGTCTCTTTTCTCCTACAGTTTTTTTTCTCTCCATTGAAACATCCAATTTGTTGACCCAACCTATTCTTCACTGTCATCACCTTATCTTTTCTCAATTTTCTCTTTACCCATGCTACCTCCATGATTAATCACTTTAATCACTCCCTCACAAGAAGCCTTGGATGCTTTCCTTTTTTCCAGTGCTTTCAAACTTGCCTGGCAAAATGCCAAACCTGATTAAGCTCACCGTTGTGCTTGCTCTGTGAATGCACCTGAATTTTTGAATATCCCTTGAGGAAAAATATTAAACCACACTGACTGTTTTGCACTCTTAAATTATCATTACCGATCTTTAGTGGGCACTCAGGAGTGTTTAGCGATTCTATTATATTTCCCTAGAAAATATGCTTACCAGATCATTAAAGTGACACATGTTTCCTTCTCTCAAATATCTTCAATGTCTTCACACTGTCTCCACAGACAAGCTATTCTTACTTCACTCGTAATAGGCAACACCAGGAAAGAATGCTTGTCTTTGTATCATACTATGCTTTGACCTCCATTTACATGCATCTGTTGCTCATTGAGCCAAGCAGCATGACTTTGCCAGTAATCAGCAAGACACACGACTAAAATTAGTTTTACCACATGAGACACAGCACAAAGGTTAAGGTGCTTCTCTTGCATGCTGCTGATTCCACCTTGATCCCCCATCCATATCTGGCCTCTTGAGCACTGCCATTGAACAGAGACAGGAGTAAACCCTGAACATTACTGGGCATGTCCCAGAAACAAAATAATAATAAGAATTAATAAAATAAAATGAGTTCTAAAATAGTGCCTGGGTCTTGGCAGATAGCTCAAAGGGATGAAGCATATGCCTTACGCACAGTGGCTATACTTCAGCCCTCCACACAGCACTGTGTGGCCCTATTGATTTTCAGCATCGTTCATTCTGCACTTTGCCTTCAGGTTTGCTTGACCAGTCTAAGGGTCCCTGGGAATGTATTGTCCTACAGATCCCAGAATATCACTGTGAATGATAATCCAACAAAAAAAACAGGTTTTTCAATATCACTGACCCCTCAAAAAGATCATAGATATGGATTTTCAAGTACAGTTAAGTTTATAGCACAAAAATATTAGTTTTGGGGCCGGAGCGATGGCCCAGCGGGTAGGGCGTTTGCCTTGCACGCGGCTGGCCTGTGCCGGCCCGGGTTCGATCCCCGGCATCCCACATGGTCCCCCTAGCACCGTCAGGAGTAATTCCTGAGTGCAGAGCCAGGAGTAACCCCTGAGCATTGCCGGGTGTGACCCAAAAAGCAAAAATAAATAAATAAATAAATAAAAAAAAATAAAAAATAAAATAAATAAATAAAAAATATTAGTTTTGGGTCCAAAGAGAGTACAGGAGTTTGTGAGGTGCTTGATTTGCAAACATCATCCCTGACATGATGTCCAGGATAACTTACAGTTCCCTGAGCACTTCCAGGAGTGATCATCTGATTGCAGAGGATCAATCCTAAATCCTCAAAGGAAAAAATTGGATTAACTCTTTATTATTTTTTAGCATTTTAGGTCATACACCAACTCTAAATCTGTTATTGTCAAAAACGGAAACACTCTGATTGTTTAGACAAAGTTATTGAGTCCGTTTGTCCGATGCTATATTTTCCAATTATTTTTCTTTAAACATAGTGATTTACAAAGAACAAAGTTTTACACAATAAAGTTTTCAGAAATATTCATCGTTCAATACTAATACCACCACCAGTGTGCTTCCATCACCAACAAATACCTGTGATTTCCACTCCCCCCCATTCCCATGCCAACTCCCATAGCTGGGACTAGTTATATTGACCCCCACATCCCATATATGGGAATGGTATTGATAAGTCACTTGATCAATTGACATCCTGTTGTTCATCGATTTGCTCAAGTGGGCACCAGTAACATTTCCATTTGACCCTATCACGTGCCAGTGTAGCCCAATGGCATCTAGTTGTTTCAGGAATACGAAGAGCCTCAAACTGTTCGCTCGGGGTCTTGACGAAGAAAACTGACCATTTTGTAGGTGGGGTGGGTGGCCACGTGATCTTTGATATCCCATGGGATCCAGTCTGTAACGGCTCTAGCCCAGTGGTCATCTCCAAATTGCATTACATGTCCAGCCCATCTGATTTTCGATGCCATGACTCATTGATAAAGTCATGGCTATTTAATTCTACCAAATGTGTGGGATACCTGGTACATCAGTATACCAGGCTTTGAGATATCTTACAGCCACTTTGCGGCTGCATGCCATAGAAGAACCACTAGTAACTCAGGCATTTGTCTCTATCTCTGGATCATGACCCTCTGCACTGGAAGCAGTTTGGGGATGCAACCACTAGGACTTCCTGGAAGGTGCAGAGGCAGGGAAGGGTCCCCAGCTAGAACTCCATGAAAGCCTGGTGAGTTTAGCCCCAGCGACCCTCATCCCTGGTTTTGAAATCAGCATCTCTCTTGGGTAGGGCTCTTAAAAGCTGTGGAGTCCAGACTTGAAAATGACTAAAATTGTGCATGAAGTTTTGCTGGCTTGAGAGACTTTATTGGGTCCAGCCAGGTCCAGAACTCACGACCCCTTCTTAGAGCCTCATATTCAGCCGAACTCCTGGAGAACCAGTAGCAGCTCTGAACCCTAGACTATTTTTAAACATAGTTTGGGTTATGTTAGAAAGAATATAGATTTTTCAAAAAGACAACAGAAATTTTTAAGGCGTCAAAATTATGTGTTGCTCCCTTATATTTTTCCTATCTCAACGTTAAACATGTATGGTTCACTCTTTCTGCCTATATTTAATCAACCTCTCCGCCTCTATCCTGAATCTCATCTTTGTTTACTCAAAGTTCTGTTTCTCATCCTCTATTTCTGGTGTATTATCAAATTTTCACGTACTAACCCATTCTTCCTAATCATATACAAATATTTTATATTCCTTACTTAAAAATTTCTCCTCTTGACCCAAATATATCTAATTATACCACAGTAAAAACACATTTAAGCATTTTTGTTTAATTACTATCTATACTTTCTCTTATTTTCTTGCTAGTTGATTTAATTATGTTCAATATATTGCATTTTAATAACTTTTAATTAAAGTTATTGTGATTATTACGATTTAGTATCATCAAAAGAGCTGTGAACGTTTCCCTAAATTCCATTGATATCATTTTCTTGATTATGTCATAATTTTACAGTTGCTTCTATTGTTTCTATTTCTACTACAGAAAAATAAGGCAAATAGAATTAAAGAATAAGGATGTAATAAAGAGAAGATGAAAAATATCAGCGAAACCCTGCAGAAAAAGTATAGGAAGACCAGGCTCAGGAAGAGAGTCTTATCTTATCATGCCATTGGCTTTAAGTGGTAACATTTATTAACTCTATACAGAACACCCCTAATATCAAGGCAGCAGTTGTCTTGCAAAAATGTCTTAGTTATAAATAAATGAAAAATAACATTCATCAATTTTATTTTTTCATATTGATTATGAATTTATAAAATTCATAATCATATATTATAATATATTAATAATTATAAATAAAATAATTAATATAAAGACTAATCAAATATCACATTTGATTTGTACAACTACTTGTTGAAACAGACTATCTAAAGAAGGATTATCTTAGACTTTCTACGTGCACAATTTGAAGACAATCTTCAACATGTCTGAGATTGTTTCATCATCAATGAAGTTGGTAGTCTTATTAATAAAAATTTGGTGAGTGTTGAGTAACTTTAATTCTCAGCACATAGTAAGCATATTTGTATTATCTTTTAACATTACCATAAATATTATTCAAAAGATAAAGAAAGTGGCTTATAAAGATTAGAAATACATGATTGGAGAGGGAGAGTGCTGATTATTTGATCATAGCCCCAGTCTGTTTATTTCTATTCACTTTTCTTCTAATTTTTCATGTTTTTGGAATTTGTGGGTTTTTTTTCAGAATGATTTTAAATATAAGTTCAATTCCAGAAAACTTTTATTTCCTTAGGGAGAAAGATATTTTCCTTCTTTTCTGAGAATGAGAACTGAAAAAATGATTGGCTGTACCTCTATTCACTGGCTACAGAGAAGCTAAATCAAATTTAAAGTGCTATAATAGTAATTATATACTTTATTGCCTTTATCTCCTTCACTTTTATTTATGCCTTATTTGTATTCTGCTCTTCCCTGGTAATTATATTTTACATATATTTTCTTATTATCTGTACTTCTGAAATTCTTATGAGTTGCTATTGTTGAACAAATAAATCTCTGTTACTTCCATTGCTGGAAATTGCAACATAGAGTTGCACATGTAAGAAGTAGATAAATTACAAGTCAATGACTACAATTTAAAGCTTCTACCCTTGTGGGTCTTTATTTAGGGCTCATAATTAAACCCACTACTGGTTTCCTCTGTCTGTTATGTCTTAATATATGCAGAATGGTCCTTCCAATTGTCAGTTGCACAAGCCTCTATTTGTTTCCAAGGCTCAGCTGTTCTGGGGGACAACAGTCTTTCTTTTGAAGGGCTCACTCCAGGGTTCTCCAAAATTAACACACTTGTCAGAGAGCCTCTAGATTTTAAATCTCTTTTAAATTGAGATATAATGTATATATGTAATACAGCGTGTAAAGTGCATTACTCTTAATTATAATTATTTATATGGCTGTATATCCTGCTAGCTGCCATCCAGATAAAGACATTTCTAACACTCCCCCAATTTCTTTATGTTTCAGCACGCCTACCTAGACCTAGAGGTCAGCCCTGTTCTGTGTTCTAGCTTTACTAATTAGTTTTTGCCTGTCCTTGAACTGTCTATAAAGTCATATTGTACATACAGCATGAATTTTTCAGTATTTGAACTTTTTTCAACATATTTATGTGAATGCTCTTTTTTCTTGTGGCCACATTTGGTGTATATTATTTGTTCTTGCTATCATACTATGTCTATAAATACCTGTGTTTTCTAGTACCATAGATTATTATTTTATTACTTTATGTTGCTATTCAGGGTATGCATAGGCCTGAATATATATAGACATCCTTTTATAGGTGTTTGGATTGTGTGTGGGCTGAAGAGTAAAAATAATAAAAGCTGTTTCTTTTACTCCTGGGTGTTTCCTTTACTCCTGGGTGTTTGATGTGGTCCTCATTATTCTGCTAAAATATGAATATTTAAAAGGAGGTCTGCACAAGAAAAAAAAAGAACAGTACCAACTACTGGGAAATTTCAATTACTATTAAAAACATTTTTCTATACCATTTCTTCACAATCATATAACTAAAAATAATTAGTTTTCTATTTTTTTTTTGCATTCAAGTGCTACTCTATTTTGTACCTAAGGCACAAACAAGGGGAGAAAGAGTTAGATGTAGCCATCCCGTGGATTTCTTTCCTCCCCAGTCCTTATTTATATTCCTTTTCATTCATAGTAACCCTTAATCCATTTTTCATCTGAGGTAGACTGCAAGTATGCTTTTCTTCATGCTTTTCCTACTCTGATATTATCTAGACCATACTGGCAATTTCTCTCTGATCTATACACTACTCTTCCTCCCGGTGCATATAAATTTGCCCCTTATCATGTATAAATGTTGAAATCCTATAGGAATGTTTACTTAAAAGATCCTCCACACTTTTAAATTTTTATGTGATGCTTTGCAGTACATCTATGCATAGAGATTTTTTATTAGTTTACCTACATATTGAGATGCTAGATTACATAATAATTTCCAGAATGGTTTGTCTCATTTATCTTTTTTCTTTTTCTTTCTTTTTTTTAATTTAAACTAACATTTTATTATACCACTGTAAGATATACAATTACAAAGTTGTTCATGTTTGGGGGTTTTGTTCACACAGTGTTCCAGCACCCATCCCTCTACCAGTGCTCATTTCCCACCATCAATGTCCCAGATTCCCTCCACTCCCTAGCCTGCCTCTATGGCAGGTCCTTTTATCTCTTTTCTCTCTTTCTCCCCCTCTCCCTCTTTCTCTCTTCCTTCCCTTACATATTGTGGACTGCAGTACATACACTTAGAGGTTATCATGTTCTTTTTTCTTTTTTATCTCTTGCTACATTCCTTATCACTTTTATAGGAAATCTGATTCCTTATCACTTTTTAAGAAATCTGATTTCTTCTAGGTTTTGTTGTAGCATTATTTCTCCTTATTTACTCTGCATATGATTTTTAAATTTTAAGTCCTGTTTGTGTCAGTATGCAGACTCATAGCATGCACATATTTCAAATGAGCAGGAAAATATACTAAATTTGAGATGGGTGGAGTGAACATGTCATTCTGACATATTGAATTTCTTGGAATCCTGATTTTGCAAACTTATTATTATTATAAAACAAACTTATTATAATTCAATATATTTTTCTTAAGCCAGTGAATACAGCACCAGGAAGATAGCTCAAAGAAGTGGAACATACACTTTGCATGCAAGAAAACTGGAGTTGAATCTGGGCATTGTATGACGGCTCTGAGAAACTCTGGAGAATGGTCACAATAGCATCTCCAGTCCCAAGTCCCAAAATGTGATGTCCATAGCTTAATCCCTCGGAGTGGTCCCCAAACCCTTGAGCACTACTAGTGCATACCCCCTAAGAGAAAACTTGTTGAAATGTAAGTGGGTTATAAGAAACAAAATCCTCTGTTCTCATTTATACATAATAAATTAACAGCCAAAACCAGTGAGTGAACAAAACAAAAACAAGACAGACTTGTCAGAAGAAAAATATTAGTAGCAGGAAGGAAAGTAGGGAAAGGGAAGAGGGCAGTAAGGTTGGATATGACAAGAAGCATGAAACTGATATAGGTAGGTAGAGTAAGGAAAGGCTCTCATGGCAATGAAATACCTGGAGAGTAGTAAATCCACCTAGTCCTGAATCTGTCAAGACCCCACCCATAGCTGCTACAGCAACTAAGACTGAGAAGAACTTTACCTGGAGCTAGCCCAGAGCAGGGAAGACTGGACCCGCCCTCCCAAAGAAGATCCAGCAAGAACAAAGGTCAAGAAAAGAAGTTTCAAAGATCATCCCGACTCTACCCACCTTGGTAACAACCCTAACAACAAACTCTAAACTAGACAAAGTCCCACGTGGGGTAGCTTGGGGAAAACTGTATAAAAATCATCTCCACCAAAGGAAGCTGGAGCATATGCTGCTTGAACCCACTGTGCTGTTTTGGTTCATGTGCCCAAGCACATGTGCTGCCCACATCTCCCTTGTTAGACAAGTACTAGGACTCTCTCCACCTTTGGAGAAGGCTGCCTATTCTCTGGAGGTTAGGAGGACGGGACATTGGACTCTGCTGGGCTTTGCTCAAGTGATACCGGTGGTGCTCAGAGGGCCACACACAGTGCAGAGATGGAACTGGGAGTCAGGAACATGCAAATGACTTATCCCCGTACTAATATCAGTCCCTTTTCAGTCTGTCGTTCCTTGGGATGTTTCATCATTCCAGAAGGAAAATCCATAGCTTATTATTGTCTAGTCACTGGCTTCCAAGAAGGATGATTAGAATTTCCTAGAAGTTTAAAGCCTATGTCCAGAGCGTGCATATAATCCTCTTCCACATTCTATCTAGATTGCTTAAAAATGTAAGCACAAGTGTAAAGATGACTGACAACATAGACTTCCTTTTTAAAATTTAGGCTTATGATTTACAACAATTTTATTTATTTATTTATTTTTTTGCTTTTTTGGGTCACACCCGGCAATGCTCAGGGGTTTCTCCTGGCTCTGCACTCAGGAATTACTCCTGGAGGTGCTCGGGGGACCATATGGGATGCCAGGGATCTAGCCCGGGCCGAACAGGCCGGCTGCGTACAAGGCAAATGCCCTACCTGCTGGGCTATTGCTCCAGCCCCCGATTTACAACAATTTTAATAGCAGAATTTTGGGAACTGACTGTTCTAAACATCACCAGCAGCGCCAGTGTGCCTCTAATAATGACTCTCTCTGTCTTCTTAATGTCTTTATTCTTATTTACATATTATAGCTGAATCTCATGCTATCAATAGTGTTGACTCTTATGATTCTGTTGTACATAGTGACTTCACCTCTAAACTATCAAAACGCTCAAGTCTTGGTAAAGGTCTTTTCCTATCCCCCAGCTGTCCTTTCTTGGTATTTTCACTTCTATCATCCAGAGTCAATGGTTTGCCATCATTTAGGGTCTCTAGTTCCTGATTATAGGAGCCACAAGTTCACCTTGCCAAAACTGCAGTCTTCTTTCGAAACTTTCTATCTTATCCATAATCTCTATTTCTCACTTCTCCCTTCCCTTCTCCCAATCTATGTTCCTCGTCATTGCATTCTATTGTTTTCTTTACCCAGATTCAAAGCTTTTCTGGACAAAAGACCTATAATCTTTATTGCTAAGTTTGACCCAGATGAAGTTTTTTTTTTTCTTTTTGGGTTACACCAGGCTATGCTCAGGGGTTATTACTGGCTCTAACTCAGGATTTACTCCCCAGCAGCACTTGGGATGTAAATGGCATCATATGGGATGCCAGGAAATCGAACCCAGGTTGGCCGCTTGCAAGGCAAAGGCCTTACCGGCTGTGCTATCGCTTCTACCTCCAGATGAAATTTTTAACTGTATCGCTGTATCACTGTCTTCCTGTGTTCATCGATTTGCTAGAGTGGACACTATAACATCACCATAGGTCCTGTCACAATCATGTGTATGTAGCCCAAGGGCATCTGCTTGCTCCATGGACAGGAAAAGACTCAAACCATTCTTCAGGTCATGGAATTGAGGTACATACTAGTTTTTGGCATAACAAATAAAACACGGGTAGCTTGCCAGGCTCTGCCATGTAGGTAGTATACTCTCAGAAGAAGGCTGTCATCTCGAGCATTTACTGATGAAACTTAAAGGGGAAAGATCAGATTTTCTCTTGCATGGAGCTCTGAGGAACTATGGAGCCTGGATATTGAGAATGACTGACCCCATGATGTGTGGGTTGCTCTGGCTTCTTGCTAGGCTTACTGGGATGACGGGTATCAGTTAGAACCTGCCTAGAACTGTATACAGTGTATAAATGTGAAAGATCCTGGAAAGGACCTTATCATAAAATCAGTACTCACTGTATCACTGTCTTCCCATTGTTCATCAGTTTGCTCGAGTGGACACTAGTAACATCTCCATTAGTCCTGTCACAGCAAGTGCAACCCAAGAACATCTACTTGCTACAGGGACAGGAGGAGCCCGAAACCATTCTTTTAGGTTATGGAACTGAGGTCCATAATAGTTACTAGTCTAGTCTTTGGCATAAAAGTAAATAAAACACGGTAGTTTGCCAGGCTTTACCGTGTAGGTGGTATAGTCTCAGTAGAAGGCTCTCAACCCAAACATTTACTGATGAAACTTAAAGGGGGAAGATCAGGTTTTCTCTTGGATGGAGCTCTGAGAACTATGGAGTCTGGATGTTGAGAATGACTAACTGCATGATGTATGGTTTGCTCTGGCTTCTTGCCAGGCTTACTGGTATCAGTTAAAACATGTCTATAACTGTTGACTATCTATACATGTGAAAGAAATTGGGAAGAACCTTATGCAAAATTCAGTATCTTATAAAAATATTGCACGCGCCGCTTTGCAGCTGTGCACCCAGGGACACATGGGTCTGGTGTGGGTGGTCTCTCTCTTCCGGGGCAACTGGCATGGAGGCAGAGGAAAGGGCAGGGCCCAAAACTCCACTCCGAGTCCGCCAGCATGGTCTATTCCCCACTCATAAGAGCAAACCCTTGGAGCAATGTTGGACTCAGCCAGGGGATGGCGAAAATCAGTATTATCTAAGAATATCAGTATTTTCTAAGAATGAAATTTTTAACATTTAAAAAAATCATATTTTGACGTTGTAGTTTACAATATTGTTAGTGACAAATTTTCATGCCTAACATATTCTAGTACCACAGCCTCCACTAGAACATGCATTTCCCTCCACCATTATCCTGGGTTTCTACCTCCTTAATCCCTCATTCTATTTCCTTCCCCTGAAATAAATTTCATACCAAACAAAAGTGTCTGTTGGCTTTGGCATTTATTGTACTCCTACTTTGCTTCTTTATATCCCGCATGTGAGGAGATTATTCAGTGTCTGTCTGTCTCTGGAATACCTTCATTCATCATGATACTCTCCAGACCCATCCACATAGCAGCAAATTGCATGATTTCATCTTTTCTTAAAACTGAGTAGTATTCCATTGTGCATATGTGCCACAGTTTTTATCCAGACATCTATACTTGAACACTTGGGTAGTTTCCATATTTTGGTTATTGTGCCGAGTGCTGCAATGAACAAATTTGTGCAGTTGTCTTTTCATATTAGATTTGTGGTGACTTTATAATGTTTTACTAGACAATTTAAGAGCCTTTTTTTTTTTTGCTGTTTTTGGGTGGTCACACCCAGCAATTCTCAGGGGTTACTCCTGGCTCTGTATTCAGGAATTACTCTTGGCAATGCTCAGGAACCCTATGGATGCCGAGGATGGAACTTGAGTCATCTGTGTGCAATAAAACGCCCTACCCACTGTGTTATCACTCTGGCCTTTAAGAGCATTTCTGGGCTTGTTATAGATACCATATTGTTCAGTTCTCTTAAACAGCATTTTACTCAAGGCTACAGGAATTTCTCCAAAGTTTACTGGAAAAAGTAACTTGCACTCACAGCAAAAAGGGACACAATTGTGTGAAGTATTTCCAGGAAGCCAAACGTGGAGGAGGCATTTACACTATTAATGAGTAGTGTATTAATGATACACTAGAAAAGCCACCATTATTAGTGTATGTAATCCACCTTGAACAAAGGAAGTGTATGCGTGCGCTGCCTGAGCCCACATGGCTGAGCACATATGACGTCTGCATCTTCCCTTCCACGTTCTTTCCTCCTTCCCCTTCATAAAAGGCTCCACATAAAATCTGTTTTTACTTCACGGCTTGTCTCCTCCTGAAATTCTTCTTCATTTTTTTTCTCTTTTTGGGTCACACCGGCGATGCTCAGGGGTTACTCCTGGCTCTGCACTCAAGAATTACTCCTGGCGGTGCTCGGAGGACCATGTGGGACACCGGGATCGAACCGGGCCGGCTCAGGCCGGCCGCGTGCAAGGCAAATGCCCTACCTGCTGGGCTATCGCTCCGGCCCAAATTCTTCTTCAGAGAGACAAAGAACATGCAAGTCCTGAGTAAAGCCTAGCCTGTCCAGTTGTTCCTGGGGTGGCAGAGGAGGATCAGGACTAAGTGACAGTCTCTCTCCTCCCTACCTCACAATAGCCACCATGGGGGCCCACCTACATCAAAATAAAGGATAAGAAATACATATAATAATTTGACAGTATGATAATAATTTTAGAAGTAATCACCACTCTGGACATAAACTGAATGTTGAAAGTAGGTAAAGTACATACATACATAACCTTTCAGTTTCTGTGTTGGAAACCATAATGCCGAGAGAGAGAGCGAGAGAGAGAGAGAGAGAGAGAGAGAGAGAGAGAGAGGGGAAAAGTCCTGCTATGGGGGAATTGCAGGAGGGGACATGGAGAGAAGCTGGGGTATTGGTGGTGGGAAATATACATGATAAAGAGCTGAGTGCTGGAACTTTGTATGGCTGAAACCAATCAACTTTGTAACTGTGTATATCCTATGATTCAATTAAAAATTGATAAAAATTGAAATAAAAGAATTTGAATCAACTATTAATTATTGTAAGTCTACCATAGAGAGATAGCAAAATATGAAATGATTTTAGCTTATTCCAAAAAGGGAATATAGTGTAGTAAATTCTAAAAATTGGTGGCAAAGACCTAGAATGTGTGTTTTTCTGGGAAAATTGATACATCGGGGTGCCTAGTCCAGTCCTAGGAAATGTGGGGCAGAATGGAGCAGAGATGGGGTCTCAAGAGTCCCCTGAATACTGTGATTATCTTAGTAAGGGAGGGGAGTCTCAGCCTGTCAGGTCTATAAAATGGTGAATTAGGTTAAATAACATTCGAGGGGTTTGGTTAGAACCTTTCAGTATTCACACCTCAACTTTTAATTCTAAAATTCACCCAAGTTCTTAATTCTATCCCTGGGATACAGTTGTTTGTTTTATAAAAATGGCACTTTAGTTATTTCTATAAAATGACCTTCATGCTTCATGACATAACAGTCCCTGTATTTTACTCACTCACTAATTTAGCAAGTGGTCAGTTGAAATGCACAGAGCAGCAACTAGCAGGTGAACCCCAGGCTTCTGAGAAGTTTGTTTTCTTGTGGAGGAGATAAATAAGTAAATAAGTATGTGATATAAGTGCTGTAAAGAATGAAACAGGGAATTTAGTGAAAAATAACTCAAACCAAGGAGAACTGAATGGGGAGAAGAAATAGTTTATTGGCAGGCAGAAAAATGTTTTCTGAATCTGAGGTGGGTGGTGTTTGCACAGAGATCTCACTCTGGAAAACAGAAAATTCAAATCAGCAAAAAAGCCTTAAAATAAATCAAAGTTTGTATATTCCAGAAGCTATAAGAAAGCCCTTGATGGGCCAAAGAGAGAGTAGATTGGCCAGGGTGCTTAAGTTGCGGAAGAGACACGTTTGATCCCAGACAGAGCATATAGTTCCCTGAGCATAAGGAATGCCTCATAGTTCCCTGAGACAGAGGCAAAAAAAAAGCTCCTGAGCTGGGTGTGGGAAGAATGAGAAGTAAACAGAGGAAGTAGGAGAGAGAGAGAGAGAGAGAGAGAGAGAGAGAGAGAGAGAGGCCCGAGTTGGTATAGATTGTGGTAGGAAGTGAGGCCTAAGTGAGAAAGGGCAGTGGAGTGATTTTTCTCACCATTCATCAAATTCAGTTTTTAACTTTAAATTCAATGAAAAGCATAGCAGACACTAATGTTTCCACACTTAACAAACTACTTTTAGGGTCTTTTTATTGCATGCATCCTGACCCATGCATATATCAGATGACTTAGTTGTAAATTTTCAGTAGGATCTACATTGAAACACAATTCTGTTCAAATTGCCTATTGTGCCAACCTAGAACTGAGCATTAAATAGAGGCAAAAGGATACACATGACAACCCTTTAATGTATGTTCTGTAATCCATAGTCTGGAGAGGAAGGAAAAGAGAAAGATAGAGAAATGGAAAGAAATAAAGAACCTGCCATGGAGGAGGGCTGGGGGAGGGGGAGGGAACCGGGGACGTTGGTGGTGGGAGATGGGCACTGGTGGCGGGATGGGTGCTGCTACACTGTATGACCAAAACCCAAATATGAACTTTTTAATTGTATATCTTTGTAATTGTAAAAATAAAAAAAATTAAAAAAAAAAAAAGATCACGTGGCAGCCCACCTACAAGATGGTCAGACTTCTTCGTCAAGACCCTGAAGGAACGGCTTGAGGCTCTTTGTAATCCTGAGGCAGCCAGATGCCATTGGGCTACTCTGACACGTGATAGGGTCAAATGGAGGTGTTGCTGGCACCCGCTGGAGCAAATCGACCAATAACAGGATGTCAAGTGATTAAGTGATGTATTCAAATAAGTGTTAGTTTCTGCTCATTTATTTAAATTCTTTGGAGAGGATGCTAAGTCATAAAGAGTGAAAACTGTTAACACTCAAGGATTATTTTTCCCAAATTGTTCTTTGGAAAGCTTATTGTTATTTCCAATCTCATTTCAACAATTACATTTGTAGGAGCAGGGAAAATAATTGGGGGTAAGAGGTGTTTGAACCACACACCCTGTAGCGCTCAGTGGACATTCTTGGCTCTGTGCTAGGAAGAGATTCCTGGAATTGCCCCAAGGATCCCAAGGATCACATGTGATGCTGGGATCTCACCAGATCACAGCACGTAAGGCAATTACCTTACAACTGTGCTCTCTGTGGTCAGACATTTTCCCCAAGATCAGAAATGCAATGGCATCTTATGTTTTGTGTTTCTTTCAATTTTGTTAACAATAAGGTTGATTTTTTCCCCTCATAAGTAGTCTCTGATTAGAATGCATGGCTCTTATCCTTAGCCTAACCTGCCCTTGAGATTATCAGATCTTTTCCATATCTATGTGTGAGAGTCTTGAACAGAATAAACTTCTTCATGTTTATTAATGTCATTATTCTTATCACATAGATACAGGGCCCCCTTCTTCCTATTATACATGTTTTTTCTTCATGGGCCTCTAAACTTTTTTGCTTTTTTTAACTCAACAATGATTTCTATCAGTGCTCTTTAACCTTTTGGTACCTGTGGATTGGTGAAAAGAGGACAAATGTTTCAGAGACTGCAAAGGCAGAATTTATATCATTCACTATCACTATCTTCCCGTTCATCATCAATTTGCTCAAGCGGGCTCCAGTAACATCTCCATATGTCCTGTCTCATGCTAGTAGAGCCCAAGGGCATCTGCTTGTTCCAGGAACATAAAGACCCTCAAAGCATGGGAATGACCTAACATAATTGGTCATGGGAATGACCTAACATAATTTTTACTGGTATTTGGCATATCAAATACGACACGGGAAGCTTGCCAGGCTTGCTGTGCGGGTGGCATACTCTTGTAGTCACTTCTAAATACAGGATTTATGGATGAACCGCAGCGGCCGCTGTGATAGGCTCGTCTGCTGGATGGAGTTCTGGTGAGAGAGAGGGAAGTTCGGATGTGGAAAATGGTGGCCCTCGTGGAGTGGGGGGTCGCCTGGCTTGCGGCTCTGCTGGGGTGGCAGGCCAGGACTAGAACCTGCCATCTCTCCCGGGCGCCTCGTGAGCAGCTGGGCACAGGGAGAGCTGGTAGCAGCTCTGCCCCATGTCTGTGAGTCTCTGGATCAGCATACCTGGGCCAGATTGATAAAAAACTGCTGCAGGGTGGGTGTCTGTTGCAGGACTCCTCTAACGGCTGCTGCATCTGTTCTGAATTGCCGCCTGCAAATCACTTCGTAGATAAGGGGGGTAGTCTAAATGTGGCAGTTTATCTGACCATGTATGCTGTACAAGCTGGTATAAATATTCTCCCATGCTACCACAATCATCGTGGGACTAGCTAGATCTTACCAGCATATTAGCCTGGCCACGTAGGACCCCTAAGTAATTAGACCAGAGAGAAATGCTGTTTGCTTCCAAGCAAACAAGCATGGTTCCGTGATATACTCAAAGGCAACTAAAATACAAAACTACAATGAAGTAGAAGAGACTTGTGAAGGCTTGGAGAAATATTTAACTGGCATTAGTATTAGTCGTTGGTACAGAGACATGCCATCTCAGAAACCCCCTTCTCTACCCTATAAAGGCATTTCCAGGCAGATCTTGGCTCAAAACATTAGCATACTAAAGGGCCTAGGTGAGGTGCAGGGAGGGATTACCTAAGGACATTTGACCCTCCCTGCTTTCCATAACAGTGGGAGGAAGGTCTGAGTTGCAGGGGTATAAACTAGCCTGCTTCCTTTCTTGCGCACTTCTTTGTGGGCTCTCTCTTTGTGAGCGCTCACCCTTCTTGTAAGTCTTGTCTTCTCCTTTTACAAGGCCTTTGCACGTGATGGCTGCCATCTTGGCCTACACATGGCTGGGGTTCTAGCCTGGAATCCTAAGCACCGGGCTTTTCCTTTTGCTGATTTGTATGCCTGAACCTGTGATAAGTAAAGCCTTTTAAAACTGAAAAAAAAAACAAATTGCCTATTGTGATATGTGCAATTTTGAGGTTTAGATTGTTTTCTCTATGGTTTAGAGTTCTACCTGACATCTGTGGCAAAAGAAATTAAAAAGCAGCAAGATATTGTGTCTCAGGCAATTCCAAAGGAATTTGGAAAACAGACTAAGATTTCTGAAGCAAGGGTAAACATTGTACAAGTCAGCAGCCTGTTCCCCAAAACTCCCTGACTAAGAATGTAGGTCCTGGGAAAGGGCGGTGATGATTCAGGAGCAGCACCGGGTCTCTGCTCATTGCTGGTTCCCAGACTCTTAGAATTTGCTGGGATGAAAATACTGAATAATGAAGATGCTCAAACTCCGAGTTAGAAAATAGAGAAGTTTACTGGAAAGTAAAAGAGAAACTAATTCCCCAGTAGGTGAGGAGTTTAGTATAGCAATAAGTTGTTTCAAGGGTGTTTGTGTGTGTGTGTGTGTGTGTGATAAGAAAGCTGAGGCCTTGTTACTTATCAAACAAGGTATTAAAGGACTGACAATAGTTTCCCTGGGTTGTTAATTTAGGGCCCATTTGTGTGGCTAAAATAAGATTATCATCTGCCATTCCCATCTGGACTGGTGGGCACTGTCTGCTTCTTTAAAATCTTTCATGTTATGTAGCAGCATTATTAACAAAGGCCAGAGTCTGGAAACAGCCAGAATCTGGAAACAACCAGAGTGCCTGAGAATCGATGACTGGGTAAAGAAGCTTTGGTACATCTACACAATGGAATACTATGCAGCTGTTAGGAAAAATGAAGTTATAAAATTTGCCTATAAATGGATAGACATGGAGAAGATCATGTTGAGTAAAATTAGCCAGAAGGAGAGAGACAGATACAGAATGACTGCATTTATTTGCATAACATAAATATATATGTACACATTATGATACCAATATCCCAGGTCAAGTGAAACATGCATGTATCAGGAGGTCTTGTCAAAGGTGGCAATTATCACAAACATGTGGGAGTCAGAGGCTAGGTAAGACAGAAAATGGAACAGTGTGCTAACAATAGTCGAAAGTACTAATGCCAACCTAGAACTGAGCATTAAATAGAGGCAAAAAGATACACATGACAACCCTTTAATGTATGTTCTGTAATCCATAGTTTGAGGGGGAAGGAAAAGAGAAAGAGAGAGAAAGGGAAAGAAATAAAGAACCTGCCATGGAGGAGGACTGGGGAGGGGGAGGGGATGGGTGCTGGAACACTGTATGACCAAAACCCAAATATGAACTTTTTTTTTTTTTTTTAGAATGTTGAATTTATTAGAATATACCAACCACTAAGCATATAATCAGAGTATTTTTTACTGCCATGAAATGTGATATTACAGACGCAAATATTTTAACAATGTTAAAAAGAATATAATGTTGAAATGTTTTCAGAAGCTTATATTCTGTTATTAAGTCTACTCTCTTAATAAGGCAAAAGCAACTTTAAATTTAGGCGACTTTAAGAATTTCTTTTTTTTATTAAACATTCTATTATACAACCGTGAGATATACAATTACAACGTTGTTTATGTTTAGAGGTTTTAGTCACATAGTGTTCCAGCACCCGCCCTCCACCAGTGCCCATTTCCCACCACCAATGTCCCCAATTCCCTCCCCCTCCCATAGCCTGCCCAAATGCATTTATTTGCATGACACAAATATGAACTTTTTAATTGTCTATCTTTGTAATTGTATATCTCACTGTGGTATAATAAAATACTTTAAAAAATCTTTCATGTTATGTATTTTATCACATGCCCAGGTACCGCTATGTTATTTAATCTCTGAGACTCTTCTGAGTCCAAGGAATGGGGCAGAATTCTTGGCCTTGGAAAACTCTAATATTTCAATCTCAGAAAGAACAGAGAAGCATGCAGGAATTTTTTTAAACATAGAATGGAGAAAACTAAAATGAAGTGGTTTACAACAGCTGTCAAGGAGAAACTGAGGCTTCAATACTATTGAAAGAAATTTCAATACTACAGCAGGTTGGTTACTAGTCTTGCATGAAATCTCACATATGCCGCATATGGTCTCCATTTTGTGTGGACCATCCATGCAAGAAAGAAAGAAAGAAAGAAAGAAAGAAAGAAAGAAAGAAAGAGAAAGAAAGAAAGAAAGAAAGAAAGAAAGAAAGAAAGAAAGAAAGAGAAAGAAAGAAAGAAAGAAAGAAAGAAAGAAAGAAAGAAAGAAAGAAAGAAAGAAAAGAAAGAAAGAAAGAAAGAAAGAAAGAAAGAAAGAAAGAAAGAAAGAAAGAAAGAAAGAAAAGAAAGAAAGAAAGAAAGAAAGAAAGAAAGAAAGAAAGAAAGAAAAGAAAGAAAGAAAGAAAGAAAGAAAGAAAGAAAGAAAGAAAGAAAGAAAGAGAGAGGGGAGGGAGGGACAGAGGGACAGAGGGAGGGAGGGACAGAGGGACGGAGGGAGGGAGGGAGTAAGGAAGGGAGGAAGGAAGAAAAGAAGGAAGGGAGGGAGGGAGGAAGGAAAGGAGGAAGGAAGGGAGGAGGAAGGGAGGTAGAAAGGGAGGAAGGGAGGAATAGAGGAAGGGAGGAAGGAAGGAAAGGAAGGGGGAAGGGAGAAAGGGAGGAAGGGAGGACGGCAGGAAAGAATGAAAGAAGCAAGAAAGGAAGGAAGGAAGGAAGAATGAAGGAGGGAAGGAAGGATGAAGGAAGGAAGGAAAGATGAAGGAAGGAAGGATGAAGGAAGGAAGGAAGGAAGGAAGGAAGGAAGGAAGGAAGGAAGGAAGGAAGGAAGGAAGGAAGGAAGGAAGAAGGAAGGAAGGAAGGAAGGAAGGAAGGAAGGGAAGGAAGGAAGGAAGGAAGGAAGGAAGGAAGGAAGGAAGGAAGGAAGGAAGGAAGGAAGGAAGGAAGGAAGGAAGGAAGGAAGGAAGGAAGGAAGGAAGGAAGGAAATTTTAATGTGGTCATCATCAAAAGACCATCAGAGACTGAAAATTTAGAACTTGTAGGAGTCTTTATTAACACCATCCTGACAGGCAGAAACAGCAGCTTCACAGCAGAAGTGCTGGCATTTTATTAGAAAAACATCCTGGTGCCCCGAGCACTTTCATAAGCACCTGTAAAACTTGTTTTGCCCACCAGGGTCCACATCTTGGTTTCCAGTAAATTCACACAAGTGTAGCAAAGCAAGCAATGTTACGGAAGTGAGAAAAGGTTGTTACAGCAGAAACACGTGGAGCAAACAGGCTGACAGCTTTAACCAGACCCGGTCAGGAACCCAGTCCAATGTTTCTGCTGCAATCTATGACGGCTTTTTAGATCCTTGTGGGAAGTGCAGTGAACTATGAAATTACACAGTTAAACCAACTAAAACGTAAACTTCTAAAAAAATTAAACTTCTTATTCCTCTCCTTCAGTCTATCCTTTACAGTAGTGCCTCACTACAGAATAGCCAGCATTTATGCAACTGGACTTTTCATACTATTCTAGAGGAACACCAATAATCCGTGACATAAAAGAAGTGCTATATTCGAGATCAGCCGGAAGCAGGTGATTCAGAACACCATAGTATCTGTGAAATCTGAACAATTTCAGTCTTCACATAGGCTGTATGGAATGCTCAGGATCATTTATCAGAGAAACAAAAATCTGATATCAATGAGAAAGTTGAAAAAGGGAAGTAGAGAAAAATAGATTAATGGAGAAAATATGATAAATATGAATTTTTATTTGGGAAATGATAATAAGAATTACCAAATTGGCCAGAAATATGAGGAAGTAACTCTTCCAGTTGTATGCACATAAGAATATAAATTATATACAATGCGACAGGGCAGGTGATCGCACATGTACCTATCATATATAAGGACCGAGTTCTCGCCCTTGGTTCCCCTGCAACCAGCCCTTCTGCAGCATTGTGTGCAGGCCTGTGAGCAGCTCTATTAGTAGATCAATAAAGGTGGGGCATTTAATAATTACCATTTGCAGTCACCACACGAAAGTCTCAAAAATTGAGTAACCGGAGCAGAGTACTTTGTCCAACTAGATCGATAACAAGAAGTGCACACTTTATATTAGATTCCAGCATACTTTCTCTTTATTTATCCCCATTCTCTCACTGAACATTTTCTTGGAACTCTACTTCTGAAGTCTTCCCTTTTTTCGGAAATAGTGAATCCACATTCTTCTACTTCTGTGTTATTTGGGCTTCTCTGTGAAATGAATACTAGGTATTTCAGATCTTATCAGAACACTCTTTTGGAAAAGCCCAAGTAAAGACTCGCTTGTGGAGATTTTAAAGAATGAGAGTGACATCTAAATAATCACTAGAGTTGACTGCAATTTGGAAATTTAGAAAGGTGAGCAATTCTGTAAGTATAGCGAGTTATTAGTAAAGAAATTAAAGCAGACTGAAGCCTATTTCAGTAGTCTGAGAATTTTTGGAAACTTGAACTGAAGTAGTAGCACTGGAGAAAGGGAACAGATTAAATTTAGTTAGGAATAATCCAAAGGGAAGTTTCGAATGTTGCCAGGAATAATGAAATATTGTCTTAAAAGAAGGAGACAAAGGCAACTGATGAAGTGGCGCAAAGACTCTGAGGCAGGATAGAAGAAACAAAGCGGCTCTAGGCGTGTCACTTGGGAACCCCTATCTGTGCTCTCAGAGCTTTGGTTCTGAATAGACAGTTAAACTTATAAATCTAAAACTGAGGGAAGAAGTTAGAATATTAATTTAAAAGTAACAAAGATATGAATGGCATTTAACCTATTACTTATCCTATAAAATATAATTTTGTAGTTGACATTTGCCAAATGTTAGTTGCTAGAAAATGTCTTGTATCTTATTAAATCTTATAGAACTAGAAGTTGATATTTAAGAAAAGTGAATTACTTTATTCTGGTATTTCAGAAGTCTCAGACTATCTAAATTTTTAAGGCAGGAGCTAATGAGGAGTATATCAACTCAGAATGAGTTTCAAAGTCTGCATAAATATTGACTATTATAAGTGTTCAGTGGAAAGCACATTTTAGTAATCTTATTTGATAAGTGACAAGTTTTTATTTCTAAAAATATTTTTAATTACTAAGAGTTACTAAGATCCCATCCCTTCATCCCATATCTTCCCCAGGCACCGTGGGGAGTGATGCCTGGTTAGAATGCATCATCAGGAGTAACCCCAGGGCAACGCTGGGTGTGGTCCCAAAGCTAAAGAAAAAAGAAGAAACACTAAAAACATATGCCTGATTTCACCCATTTTCCAGCAGCTGTTAGTAAATAAATTTCTAAGACAGTTTCAGAGGGTACCAGAGCTGAAAGTAAAAAGGAAGTAGCGGGGTGGTGGTAGGAGCACTGTTCTTTTTTAATCATTTGTAGGAGAGAAGAGCTCTACTCTGAGCTCCAGCCTCATGTGGAGAGGTCTCTCTAATGGGGTCTCTCCAACGACCTTTCAGCTGAGAATCAAATCAAGGAGTGGACTTTGTATACAATAGTATTGTAGTTATGCATGCTCTTTATAATTTATTCAACCCCTGCACCATGAGGGCAGCTATTTTTTTAACATCCAGACTCTACAGCTCGCCAGAGCTCCACCCAAGAGAAAAGCCGATCTCTTCCCGAAAACCCATGAATTGAGAGCCTACTACCCAGAATATCCCACCTGCACGGCAGAATCTGGCAAGCTACCCGTGTCATATTTGATATGCCAAAACCCAGTAAAAATTAAAGACCTCATTCCCATGAACTGAAGGAATGTTTTGAGGCTCTTTATGTTCCTGGTGGGAGCAGATGCCGTTGGGCTACACTAGTATGTGCCAGGACTTATGGAGATATTACTGGTGGCCTCGATGAACAACGGGAAGACAAGTGGTACGAGTGATACTAAGAGTTTCAGTTCCCTTCATCTGCACTCCCACAGCCTCCACAGTCATCCTCTGCTATCTCTGTAGTCCCACATCGGCACCTCAAAACATTTCCTCTACAGTATAATGCAGTTTTCCTTTACACCTTGTTAAAGGAGACGCAATTCTTCCCTATCTTAAAGAATACTTTTAAGGAGATAAAGGGACAATGACACAATGGTGGACTATTGCCTTTCTGGTGGTGGAGATAGTGAGGTAGCATTGCAAGCATAGAATAACATATAGCCCATTGTAAATTATGCCATCTCAATAAAAATGGGGGATTTTCTCCATGTACTTATCCCATTTGCTAGTATATAAGATAATGATTTGCAATGATGCAGGCATGAAACTTCTATAACATTGTGATGCAATGTTAAAATACAATTTGTGTGTTTTTGAGATTAGGTATACTTAGCAGTACCAGGGCTTATTCCTGACTCCACTCAGAGATTACTCCTGGTGGAGTTTGGGGTAACCAATTAAGTTGCTCTGATTGAATTAGGATTGGCAAATGCAAGGTTAGTGCCCTATCTGCTGAAATTTCTGGCCCCCAATAAAATATTTTAAGTAGAAAAACTATCATTTTATTATTCTGAAGCTGTTTTATTTTAATATTTTAATAGCCCAAATCATTATTTTGTATTTTCTTTCTTTTTTTAAATAATTTTTGTGTGTCTTGACTGACTTCCGAGATTAATGAATTTTTGTTTGTATGTATTTGGCTCGGGGCCATACCAGACAGTGCTCAGGGCTTATACCTGGCTCTGGTTGTAATTGCTTTTCCCCTTATGAGACGCTGGTAACCAGAATATTCTATTTCTCTCCTATATAAGTTAAGTTCTCTGGAGAAACAGAACTGTTGATGTGCGGTAAGTACACAAATCTTAATATCTTCAGGGACAGTCAACAAGATGAAGGGCCAAGGAACTTCATGATTTAGTACCAATTTAATGCACAGGACAGAAACCAGGAGAGTCAAAACTGTCATAGTTTCCATCTGAAGCAGGAAGACAGGACTTGTAAATACCTAAGTTTCAGTTACAGGTCATCAGTTAAGAGACCCACCAGTATTAGGCAGAACGTCTTTTTCTTTATTCAATCTATTTAAACATTAATCTCAACCAACAACATTCTTGTGAAGCACCCAGAATAATATGTTAAACAATTATCTGGACACTTCATTCATTGCTGAGTCAAGTTGTCACATAAAATTAACTCTCACAGTTACTAATTTGTTTACTGAACAGAAGATCAAATGCTTTTTCTTCCCACCCTTCCCTTTTCTTGTTATTGTTGCTGTGATACCATGGACAGAGCTTGCTGGGGGTTACATACCTAGTCATGGTGCTTACACACTCTGCCGCGCTGCTCTATGAGAGTCACAAACTTTTCAGTTGTGATTGTTGCACACACCCACTGTGTGTGTAATACAACAACAGTGTGACATTGCACATTATGTTGTTGCTGGGACCTTGCTCAGTGCATATGGGTAGTACCAGGGACCCAATTCATGGTCTCCAGTGCTACTGCTGAGCGATCATCCCAAGGCACCCACATTCACCTTTATTTGCTTCATTCAGCATTTTATCGATTTGAAGCTATAACCGAAATAAAGGAAATTTTGTTTATATTATTAAATTTAATAACACTTTTTATATCTGGATTATTGAAAGGAGAACTATTTTGGTGGGTGATATTTGAGGTGTATGGAACATACTCGTTAGGAACAGACTATGCTAGTGTGAATCAACCTGCTTTCCCACCCTGGTGGAGGAACCTGACTGTCTGGCAGAAGGGCTGCATCACAGGGCCTGTTAGTGGGGGAAAACTGGGAACACACAGACTAGCAAAAACATGAACTATCACAGCGGGCATTATTAAAAGGGGCAATTGTTTCCTAAATAAATATTATTTATGGAGAATTACAAATATTATTAGTAATTTGATCCAAGAAGGCATAAAAGAAAATTTTATCTTTTCAGTTCAAGAGTCTCAATAGGTCAATTTTCCATAATCAAAACAAGTTTATAAACAAATGGGTTTATTATGGAAGTTAAGCCATTCAGAGAACTAGTTATGTACTTGTGAAAGATCTTTATTTGCAATTAAATGCTTATCTGGGGAGTGGGATTAGCATGAAATGAAAGTTAGGGGTTTGAGTTAGAAAATAGTCTATTGTATGGTAAGAGATTTCCAGTGTGGCTAAAATGTTATTGATATTTTGTGCTCTCTTTTATAATAATGATCAAAAGAAGGGAATTAAATTAATTTAATGGAGCAGAATTTAAGTTTGATAGAAAGAGAACCTTCTTTAGGTAGAAGATTAATTTATAGTATTGTTAGGTACCTAGCTAAGGCATTCTTGAGGACAGGCAAACTTTTGTAAAATATCAGATGATAAATATTTTCATCTCTGTGGGCTGGGTAGTCTTGGTCACACTCAATGCTACTCACAAACACTAGTAAACAAAAGGAGATAACTGTGTTCCAATAAAATTTATGTTATTAAAACAAGAGCAGGCCTGACTTGGGTCAGAAATGGGGTATAATATGCTAACCCCTGCTTCAGAAGATTAGAAGCATAAGCTGTAAAAGTAACTTTCCTGGAAGAAATATTTTTATAGACATAAAATCTTGGCAGCTCTCAAAATATGGTGAGAACTCAGAGGTTTTAGTAGCTCTGAGATTCCTATTGCATGTGATTGTTTCTAATGTTGAGCTCATACGGTGCGTTACAGTATTACCATTTAAAAGGCATCATGAGTTCTAGCTAATAGATCAGGGATAAAGCTCAATGCAGAGTTCATGTTTGCTTGAGTGAGGCCTGGGTTCCATATAGGAAACAAGGAGGGGAAAAAACTGTTCTATCAGAATTGGCAAGATGGAGTCCGGCCTGCAGCATGGCAGCTATTCTGAGGGGTGAAGTCTTGAGGCTGGTGGGGTCATTGTTGGGATGGGCCTTCCCCAAACCCGTACCCCTCAAGTTGCCCCTGTATCAGAATTGATAGGGAAAGAAATATTTTATAGATTTAAAAATGTTTTTATCAATTTAAAAAATGTTTTTATCAATTAAAAAAATGGTGGGGCTAGGAGTGACAGCATAGTGGGTAGCAGATTTGCCTTGTATGTAGTTGAGTGACAGCATAGTGGGTAGCAGATTTGCCTTGTATGTAGTTGAGTGACAGCGTAGTGGGTAGCAGATTTGCCTTGTATGTAGTTGAGTGACAGCATAGTGGGTAGCAGATTTGCCTTGTATGTAGTTGACCTAGGTTTGATTGCTGGCATCACACATGGTCTTTGAGCTGTACCAAGAGTGATCCCTGATAAAGAACCAGTAATAAGCCCTAATGGCTGTAAGGTGTGGCTTCTGCAATTTTTTATGGTTTATTTTGTATTTTATTTGACTTTGTTTATTCTTTCTCTTTTTCCTTCCCTCTGTTGTTGCTCTGTGATGACAAGGAGGCCACATGTGTGCTTGGTTGTGGTGCTCGCAAAGAATCCTCATAATTAATGCCAGAAACCGTTCTTTTATTTCAATCTTTCCACCTTTATTATCGTTATATGCAATTAAATAGGTTACTATTCTGGTCTATATATCCTCATCTCTTGCAAGGAAATTACCTCCCCTGCAGCTTCTCTTAATCAGTTAGCTCTTTTCCTCCTAACTCTTCCTTCTGCTCCTGGAGCAAAGGAGTTTGTTATTATAGGGGTGCTTAATCTCAGGATAACTTCTGTGCTGCACTGTAGTTAGTGTACTAAGGCAAGATATATGAGATGGACACTGGAAGACTCCCAGAGAGAAGAAGTATGTTGAACACAAAGAATGATAATAAGGAGTTCATTTCTGTTGCTGAAAGTCTCACCTCTACACTAAGCTTAGGACAGAGATGAGACCAAAAAATCTTAGGTTGGTGTAGAATGTGTTTGGCAGAGGTGGCAATGGGACAGCATAAACTCTAGGGAACTACAGTTAATTCAATCAAAGTAATTGTTATTTTTCTTCAAGAAAATCTGGGACCAGGGTCAGAGAGATAGTATAATGGGCACGGTGTTTGCCTTGCACACAACTGTTTTGATCACCAGAACTCTATATGGTCTCCCCAGCAGGGTCCAGGAGTGATTCCTAAATTCCTAAGTGCAGAGCCAGGAGTAAGCCCTGAGCACTGCTAGGTGAGGCCACAAAACAAAATGAAACAAAACAAAAACAAAACAAAAAAAATTAGCTGAGATTGGCCAAAGAGTACAGGGATTAGGAAAATGACCCAGGTTTGATCCCTGATAGCACTTATGATCTCTTGAGCCTCGCTAGGAGTGATCCCTAAGCTCAGAGTCAGGAGTAAACTCTGAACACAGCCAGGTGTGACCCCCAAAACAATGATTAAAAATACAAAACACCATCAAAATCATATTGTAGTCTTTGCTTGTTTCAAGGGATTAAAAAGTCAGGAATTTTGAGGGGTTAAAATTTTTTGAATTTTAAATGTTGGGTGCTAATTGAACATTTTCAGATTCTGTGAAATTTGACCAGAGTATGTGATGTAAAGAAAAACATACCTGAGCCAAAGAAATATTACAGGGCTAAAGGTTCTTTTCTTGAATTTCACTTAGCCTACCCTTGGTTAATCCCAAACTCTGCATATGTTTCTCCAACCTCTTCCAGAGATGATCCCTGAGCACAAAGCCAAGAGCAAGCCCTGAGCACTGCTGAGTATGACCTCAAACCGCACTCCACCTTCTGGAAAAAATCAAAACTAAAAACAAGTCTGAAGGCTTAAGATCACAAATGGATTTCTGTAGTAGAAAATAATTATTTTTTGAGAACTTAAATTTGGAGACAAAAAAGAGACATGTAATAGACTTATGTATACAAGAGGCATACTCAGAGGAAGGAAGCTGCCAGAAAATTAGTCTTGGAGTCAGAGCAAAATAAATTCCTCTGTGCATAGAACATGATCCATGCTTAGTAAATAATTGCTTTTCAAATTGAATAAATTGAATAAACAAATCTTCAAGTTAAATATTTGAATGAGCATAAAGTACGAGTAAGCAGAATAAGGCAAATGCAAGTAATTTCACTGAGAGAAGAGCTGTAAAGTCATGCAAAGAAAAATACAGACTACAAGAGCAATAGTTTATTTAGTCCAGGAAAAAGGAAGAAAATCAGATATGCAGTTGCCTCTTGTCATAGAATTTTTCATCCACATTCTAGACCTTTGTGACATATAAGCGAATAAAAATGTCTTCATACCTTGAGCTAAACATGAATTTCTGCTCTTTGTAATTAAAATCACCTAGGCAGAGGAAGAGGTAAAGCACAGGGCTTGATTTACCACATGCCCCTGAGCACTGTCATGGGATGATCCTGGACTCTGAATACTGATAGGTGTGTTCCCATGTGCAGTAAGAATGGTTGTAAAATACTAAATAAAATGATAGTAACAAAGTATATAACATTATTGAGTATAATCAGCTGCAAAATCAGTTAATACAGGGCCATGGTGAGCAATCTTAATGTATGAGTCCAGAGAAAATTCATTTGAAAAATACACAATTCTTGAACATAATAATTATTCATCATCCATTAAGGTACATTATTATCAGTTAGTTTAAGATTATAATGAAGGTTTACCTGCCACTCAGAGATGTAGCAATTTTTGCTATAAATGATACTTTGGGTAATTAGAAAACAAACTGAAGAAAATATGCAGTCCTGAAAAAACTTGCAATTTAGTGAAAAGGGTTTTGATTGCATGATAGAAGAAAATACTGTGCTTTCTGGTAACTAGAATCTTGAGGACTTTTTATTTAATTAGATGTTATAATTCTTTCAATTAAAATTTATAAGTGTGAACCTTGATATAAAACATGAATACCTTGCAAAAAATTCAAAATGTATGCTTCTTAACTAAAAAAAGCATTTATTCACGTATCAAATATATTTGCATGGTTATTTCAGTAATATCATTTTAGGCATCTTAAAATATTTTAACATGCATTTTAGGAACAAATTTTCAGTTTATTGAAATAGCAGATGAATTATTAGACTTTGATGGGTAATAAAATCACTTATTCCATACAACTTGAGGCAATTTGGACACTCTAACGCTGAGTATCACATTAATCAGTGCTAAGTAGCTTGTCTCAATTTTGACCATGCCATGTTCTGAATTATAAATTTAGGAACAGGATTAAATTTTCTTTAATATAGTAAATAAAATTAAACAATATAAATTGATCTTTTTCATTGATTTTGATTAATATAAAATAATTTTAAATGTTTTAATCTTATATTCTCATTTCTAGTTGGCAAATTTCCTAAAGCAGGCTGGAGAAGGCATGCAACTTTACTTATGATTTCAAAACCTGAATGCACTGAAAGCATCCAGGTAGTGCCTGTGTGTGTGTACACACACACACACAGACACACACACACACACACACATATGTTCATATAAAGCAAAATAGGACCATATGAGACTGCAAGAATGATTGTATTATAAGCATACCTGAACATCAGGTCGGTCATTTTAGATAACTGCAGAGTCAATCAATAGCTTTCCAAGCAACGACAATCAGATCAGAATATTAAGAGGAGACACTGACTAATAATATTCAAAATTTTTGAGCTACAAGTTAAGTACATGGATTCTGTGTGCGTCAACTCCAAATAGGGAAAAAAAACATGATGCATACAATTTGCAGTAATGAGGAAAATTTAATAAAAGGCAGAGTATAGGTAAACCACAAGGGTGAATACAATATCTCAAGACTTGTAATATCAGCTTTTAATAGCTTTGGGATACTGTGTGCCTACAGAAAATATACACCATTAGCAAAAAAAAAAAAAAAAGAAAAAGAAAAGAATCACCCTAGAAGTAACCTGAAGTGGAGATGGTGGGGAGGTTATATGCCCTCACCTCTTTTTCCTGCTCCCCTCTAACCCGATACTGATGGTTGGATAAAATAAGCAGAAACTTTTAGAATAGGAACAAAAAAGAAAAAAGGCATTAAATCTCAAATGGATCCATTGTGAAATTTGAGCCCACTGTACAAGAAATTACGATATGTTCCCACAGACCATACATTATCATGACCACACAGTTGTGATTTTATTATGCTCCATACTTAATTCTATAAAATTTGATGAAGTATCTGGTACATCAGTATACCAGGTTTTGTGTGCCAAGGGTATGGCTGCAATTGTGGTGTGTGAGGATTTTATGGATTCTGAGGTTCTATTGGGGTGGTGGGCTGGGACCAGAGCCCAGGACCAAGGCCCATACTGGTCGCCTCATGATCAACCTAGCATAAGGAAAGCCAGAAGTAGCTCTGCAAGGTATCTGAGTCTGTGGATCATGGCTGACAGTACAGAAGCAGTTCCTGGGCAGGCCAACTGGGGCCTTCCCGAGGGGACAGAGGTGGGGAAGGGGCCCCATCTCCAGCTCTGTGTCAGCTTGGTGAGTTTAGCCACAGTAACCCATATACCTGGGCTTGAAATCAGCTTCTTTCTTGGGTGGGGATCTGACAAGCTGTGAAATTTGGACCTTTAAAATGGCTGCAAATGAGTGCTAACAATTGTCGAAAGTACTAATACCAACCTAGAACTAGAGCATTAAATACAGGCAAAAAGATACACACGACAAACCTTTAATGTATATTCTGTAATCCATAGTCTGGAAGGGAAGGAAAAGAGAAAGAAAGGGAAAGAAATAAAGAGCCTGCCATGGAGGTGGGCTGGGGGAGGGGGAGGGAACCAGGGACATTGGTGGTGGGAGATGGGCACTGGTGGAGGGATGGGTGCTGGAACACTGCATGACTGAAACCCAAATATGAACTTTGTAATTATAAATAAATAAATAAATAAATAAATAAATAAATAAATAAATAAATAAATAAATAAATAAAAATGGCTGCAATTGTGGTGCTTGTTTTTTCTGGCTTCTAAGACTCTAATCTCCATTGACTTTTGTCAAAGAATATATTCATCAAATGTATTTAGAGAATTAGCTCCAACAAGCAATATAGAGTAGGTTATTCAGTGTATGTTTAGGACAGGCTCAAACAGAGGTTGAGCAAAATTTGAAATAAGTGTTGTCCGTAGGTGCAGTGGTGGTGGGTTTGGGGTTGACTAGCGGAAACACACTATGTTCTAGAAACTCAGAAAGTAAATGCAAGAACAGAAATTGGCCAGATACTTCACGTAATAACCCAGAAAAAAAGTGATGACTTTATCAATAGCATTCCCATATGTGGGCTGTATGGTCAATATAATTAGTGCTGGCTAGGGAGCAGGCATGGGAATGGGGATGGATGAGAAATGAGGGTCTTTGGATGTGGTGGGAGCACACTGGTGGTGGGATTGGTGCTTAACGATGAATCTTTCTAACAACTGTATAGTGAAAAACTTTGTGCTTTGTAAATTATGGTATTTAAATGAAGTTTAAAAAAAGTAGAAAGGTAGAGAGTAATACCAGAGAAATTCAATGTTTTCATCACAGATTCCAATCTGGAATTTTCTAGTCCCTTTTTTTTATTTGTAGACTTGTAAAGTAACTTAGACATTCTAGATCTCATCATTTTTATCTGCTAAATTAGATCTCTCACAATTCTAGTCAGTCTCAGTTAACTGAAAATGACTTCAGAAATCAGTAGTCTTAATTTGAAAGGTTTTATATTACTCAGTGGAATATGTCAACATTCCATATGAATTCAAAGAATAACTTTCAACTGTTGCTAACATGATATTGTACAATCCTCTTATTTACTCTTGGAAAAAAAATCCTACCCTTTAAGTATGAAGACTCTACAAAAAGAACTTTTGCTATTTAGTGTTTTCTTTCCTATAAATAATTACTTTTCTGTTAGATATACTGTGTATCTACAGGGAAAAAGGAAGCTGGATCACTATAACTCACTATGTATAAAAGTTAACTCAAAATTGATGAAGAGAACTTAAATGACAGATCAAAAGCCATAATACTGTGGAGGAAATTTAAGGAACAGACTACAACATGTTGAGAATTCAACTGAAATTTTAAAGAAAAGTATACGAATATGATTATATCAAACCAAAACTCTAATTTATAGTAAAAGAAATTGTCATTATGAAAAACAGTATTTTAGAAAATATGAGAAAATGTTTGCATGAATTACACCCAAAGGAGCTAATATTGAAGACAGAGATAAATATATATATGAAAATATTTGCCAAGAAAAGAAAAAATAACTCCATCAAAAAATGAAAGAGCTAAACAGACACTTTACAAAGAAGACATACAGATGAAACAGGCATGTGAAAAGATGCTCATCATAACTTATTGTCAGAGAAATGCAATTCAAAATGACAGTGAAATATCACTCAACCCTGTGGGAATGATGTATATCAAGGAAGCCAGAAACTTTGTGTGTTGTTGGGACTGTGAAGAAATAGGACTCTTAGCAATTTGGTAAGAATGTAATACATCCTCTATGATAAAGAGCATAAAGAAATTTCAAATATTGAAAATGTGTCTATGATCCAGCAATCCACACATAGGCTATATGAACATACCCTTTGCTCACATACTATGTTAATGAGTACTTCTATGTTCATGACACATCCTATATATGAACACATCTATATTTATTACAGCCCTATTAACTATTACTAGATATGGGCAAAATGCCCAATGACAGGTTAGTGAAAAGGAAGTTGTGTATATATGAACAATAAAATGCTATTCAGCTGTGAGAATAAAGTGCTGCTTTGTGTGTCAAGGATGGACTCCAGCAGGGCATGAGAGGAGAAATAGTTCAGAAGATTAGAGGAATTCACTCATATGTGGACCATAGAGAATCAAGATAAGGGAAGGTCTCCATGGACCCAAACTCCCCAGGGAAGAGCGGAAACACCATCAACAGGAACCAAGGCGAACTGCCTTGGTTTCACTCTGGACCCTCGGGCGCTGCGCCCCGGGACCAGCTGAAAATCTCCTCCCCCAGGTGTGTGCGTGTCCCCTGCGTCTCCGCGGACCCAAACTGCCCCAGGGAAGAGCGGAAACTCCATCAACGGGAACCAAGGCGGAACTGCCTTGGTTTCACCGCAGACCCTTGGGCGATGCGCTCCGGGATCATCCCAAAACTCAAAGCCGCCCAGACACGCTAGCGTCCGCGACCCTCTTACTACCTATCTTGCATGAGGTACCAGTGAAACTTGGTTCCTACATCCTTGGTACCCACCCAAACCCCCGCAAACAGACCAGACACCTACTAACTGTACTATCTTGTCATCCAAGACCCCACATTTGCAACCTACAATAGTCATAATGGTAAGGCAACGCAAAGTTCCATCCAGCTCTGTGAGTGAAGTCACTAGTCCAGATGAGCCAAGCAATACCATTGAGTTGCATAACCTCTCTGATTAGGAATTTCGGAAAGAAATGTTAAGGAGTCATAAGGAATTCAAAGAAGCAATGAAATGCAAACTCAATAAAATTAAAGAGGACATGTTAGAAGAAGTGAGGAAAATGCAAATGGAAATGACATATATTAAAAATGAGGTAAATGAAATGAAAAACACAGTGGAAAGCCATCATAGCAGAATAATAGCTACTGAAGAAAGAATTAGTGATCTCGAAGACCGCGTTCCAAAGATTCTCTGCACAACACCAGAAGATAGAAAAAAGACTCACAATTACCGAACAGACAACAAGAGATAATCGGGATGAAGCCAGAAGAAACAACATACGGATCATTGGGGTCCCAGAAGGGCAAGAAGAAAACCCTGATGAAGAAGAAACTGTCAAAGCCATCATTGCTGAGAAGTTCCCGGAACTAAAAAACACTTGCCTCAAGATCCAGGAGGCCCGTAGGATACCTGCTAAAAGAAACCCCAACAAGAATACTCCAAGACACATCTTAATTAAAATGACAAAAACTATAGATAGAGATAGAATACTGAAAGCAGCAAGATCAAAGAAGGAAATCACGTACAAAGGAACATCTCTAAGATTTACAGCAGACTTCTCTGATGAAACACTCCTAGCCCGAAAACAATGGTGGGATATTGTGAAAAGGCTGAATGAACTGCAGTCCTCACCAAGAATTCTTTACCCGGCCAGACTCACATTCAGATATGAAGGAAAGATACACAACTTCATGGATAAGCAACAACTCAGGAACTTCATGGACTCAAAGCCAACTTTAAAAGAAGGACTGAAGGGTCTACTGTAATACGACCAAACCCATAAGCACAACAAGCAAAAACAGAAAGATGGCACAAAATCCGATGTCAATAATCTCTCTCAATGTCAATGGTCTAAATGCACCAATTAAGAGACACAGAGTAACAAAATGGATTAAAAAAATTGAACCCAACATTCTGCTGTCTATAAGAAACACATCTGAATAATCAGAACAAACACAGACTCAAAGTCAAAGGTTGGAAGACCATTCTCCATGCAAACAACTCCTCCAAAAAGGCTGTTGTGGCCATATTAGTATCAGATAATATAGACTTCAGGCTGAAAAAGGTTAGAAGGGACAACGAAGGCCATTTCTTATTACGTAAGGGGTATGTACACCAGGAAGAAATTACACTACTAAACATATATGCACCCAACGAGGGGCCAGCAAAATACATAAAACAACTGCTAAGAGACCTCAAAGAAGACATGGACAGTAGCACAATAATAGTTGGAGACTTCAACACTGCTCTATCAACGATGGATAGATAAACAAGACTGAAACTCACCAAGGAAATATTGGCCCTCAAGGAAGAAATGGAGGAAAGAGAGCTAGTAGATATATACAGGGCTTTTCATTCCAAAAAAGCTGAATACACATTTTCTATAGTGCACATGGAACATTCTCCAAGATAGACCACATGCTGAGCCACAAACATACCTCAATAAAATAAAAAAGATAGAAATTGTGTCAGCTATCTTTTCAGACGATGATGCACTGAAAATGGAAGTTAACCGTACACAGAAACAGGGAGTCAAACCAAACACCTGGAAACTGAACAGCTCACTCCTGAAAAACAAATGGGTCATAGAAGAAATCAAACAGGAAATCCAAAGATTTCTGGAAACAAATGAAAATGAAGACACCAACTATAAGAACTTGTGGGACACGGCAAAAGTCATGTTAAGAGGGAAGTTTATAGCTCTGTTAGCATTCATCAAGAAACAAGAAAGGGCCCACATAAATAACCTGACTACACAGCTGACATTAGAGAAAGACCAACAAAAGGAGCCCAACCCAGGCAGAAAAAAAGGAAATAATAAAACTTAGAGAGGAAATCAATGAGTTGGAAACCAAAAAAAACAATCCAAAAGATTAATGAAACCAAGAGCTGGTTTTTTGAAAAAATAAACAAGATTAACAAACCATTGGCAAGACTTGTAAGGACAGGGAAAGAGAGAACCCAAATAAACAGAATCAGAAATAAAAACGGTGACATCACAACAGAAACCACAGAAATCCAAAAGATCATCAGAGATTACTTTGAGAGCCTGTATGCCGTGAAACATGAGAATCTAGAAGAAATGGATCAATTCCTGAAGTCCTATAACCTCCCACTGCTGAAACAAGAAGACCTCCAATACCTGAATAAGCCTATCACCATCGAGGAAATAGAAACAGTAATTAAAAGTCTTCCCAAACACAAAAGCCCAGATCCAGACGGATTCCCCTTGTGAATTCTACCAAACCTTTAAGGAGGACCTACTGCCAGTCCTTTTCAAGCTCTTCCAGGAAATAGAAGAAACAGAAACACTCCCAAACAGCTTCTACGAGGCACATATCACCCTGATACCCAAAGCAGGGAGAGACAACACAAAGAAAGAAAACTACAGACCAATATCCCTGATGAACACGGATGCTAAGATCTTCAACAAAATACTAGCCAACAGAATGCAAAGAATCGTCAAGAAGATTATACATCATGACCAAGTAGGATTCATCCCGGGTATGCATGGATGGTTCAACATTCGCAAGTCAATCAACACAATACATCATATCAATAAGAGAAAAAATAAAAACCATATGATCCTATCAATAGACGCAGAGAAAGCATTTGACAAGATCCAGCACCCGTTCATGATTAAAACCCTCCAGAAAATGGGGAATTGAAGGGACTTTCCTCAAGATAGTTACAGCCATCTACCAAAAGCCCACAGCGAGCATCATTCTCAATAGGGAAAAGTTGAAAGCCTTCCCCTGAGATCAGGGACAAGACAAGGTTGCCCACTCTCACCTCTTTTATTCAATATAGTACTGGAAGTACTTGCCATAGCAATCAGAGAAGAAAAGGACATCAAGGGCATCCAGATAGGCAAGGAAGAAGTCAAGCTATTATTATTTGCAGATGACATGATATTATACCTAGAGAACCCTAAACTCTCTACCAACAAACTCCTAGAAACAATAGACACATATAGTAGAGTGGCAGGATACAAAATCAACACGCAAAAAGTCGGTGGCTTTCCTATATACAAATAACGAAAGAGAAGAAAGGGATATTAAAAAAACAATTCCATTCACAATTGTGCCACAGAAAATCAAATACCTAGGAATCAACTTACCCAAGTGTGTAAAGGACCTGTATAAAGAAAACTACAAGACACTGCTCCAAGAGATAAAAAGAGGACACAAGGAAATGGAAACATATTCCCTCCTCATGGATGGGGAGAATCAACATTGTCAAAATGGTAATACTCCCTATAGCTCTGTACAGATTCAATGCAATCCCTATAAGGATACCCATGACATTCTTCAAAGAAATTGACCAAACAATCCTGAAATTTGTATGGAACGATAAACCCCCAAGGATAGCTAAAGCAATCCTCGGGAAAAAAGAAGATGGGAGGCATCACCTTACCCAACTTCAAACTGTACTACAAGGCAGTAGTAATTAAAACAGCATGGTATTGGAATAAAAACAGACCCGTGGACCTATGGAATAGAATTGAGTATCCTGACACCCAACCTCAAACACATGATCATTTAATCTTTGATAAAGGTGCAACGAGTCTAAAATGGAGTAAGGAAAGCCTCTTCAATAAGTGGTGTTGGGAAAACTGGGCAGCGACATGTAAAAAAATGAATTTGGACCTGTGTCTAACACCATGCACAAAAATCAGATCAAAATGGATTAGAGATCTGAATATTCGACTTGAATCCATAAAAGTACATTGAAGAAAATATAGGAAAAACCCTCCACGACATTGAAGCTAAAGGCATATTCAAAGATGAAACATCACTAACAAAGCAACTAGAAGAAAAGATAAACATATGGGACTACATGAAACTAAAAAGCTTCTGCACCTCAAAAGAAACAGTGACTAAGATACAAAAGCAGACCACAGAATGGGAAAGAATATTCACCCAATACCCTACTGATAAGGGGTTAATATCCAGGATATATCAGGCACTGGTAGAACTTTACAAGAAGAAAACAAACAACCCCATCAAAAAATGGGGAGAAGAAATGAACATAAACTTCAGCAAGGAAGAAATTCGAATGGCAAAAAAACATATGAAAAAATGCTCATCATCACTAATCATCAGAGAGATGCAAATCAAAACAACAATGAGATACCACTTTACACCACAGAGACTGGCACATATTCAAAAGAACAAGAACAACAAGTGCTGGCATGGTTGTGGGGAAAAGGGGACACTCATCCATTGTTGGTGGGAATGCCGGCTGGTACAACCTTTCTGGAAAACAATATGGACTTTCCTCCAAAGACTAGAAATTGAACTCCCATTTGACCCAGCGATACCACTCCTGGGAATCTACTCTGGGAAGTAGATAATACGCAGCGGAAACACCATCCCTACTTTTATGTTCATAGCAGCATTATTCACAATAGCCAGAATCTGGAAGCAACCAGAGTGCCCGAAAATCGATGACTGGATAAAAAAAGCTTTGGTACATCTACACAATGGAATACTATTCAGCTGTTAGGAAAACTTAAGTTATAAAATTTGCCTACAAATGGATGGACATGGAGAAAATTATGTTGAGCGAAATTAGCCAGAAGGAGAGAGATAGATACAGAATGACTGCATTTATCTGCATAACATAAATATATAGGTACATATTATGATACCAGTATCCAAGGTCAAGTGAAACATATATCAGGAGGTCCTGTCAAAGGTGGAAATTATCACAAACGTGTGGGATTCAGAGGCTAGGTAAGACAAAAATGGAACAGTGTGCTAACAATTGTTGAGGGTACTAATGTCAACCTAGAACTGAGCATTAAATAGAGATTAAAAGATACACATGACAACCCTTTAATGTATGTTCTGTAATCCATAGTCTGGAGGGGAAGGAAAAGAGAAAGAGAGAGAAATGGAAAGAAATCAAGAACCTGCCATGGAGCAGGGCTGGGGGAGGGGGAGGGAACCGGGGACGTTGGTGGTGGGAGATGGGCACTGGTGGCGGGATGGGTGCTGCAACACTGTTTGACCAAAACCCAAATATAAACTTTTTAATTGTGTATCTTTGTAATTTTAAAAATAAAAAAAATTAAAAATAAAAA